>LIEC01008576.1:24299-68994 GCA_001925005.1 Drosera capensis | reverse complement strand
ACGTATTTAAACGTTCCTGATTGGCATATGATTGCTCGGTGTTGCTTGCATTGCATTCTGTTTGTGCATGGGAAATGCATGATATAATAAGCATGCCAGACCCCTGAGATGGATGTGTATCCTGTGTTACTGGGCTTTCAAGCTCACGGTTACATATTCGTTTCAGGTAATAAAGGATCGTGGAGGGAACCGTTACATAGCGAAGATGATTAGTTTCGACTTGCTGTACCATTTCGCTTATATTTTCGGAGTACGATTTTTATGTAATTCTAGACGATGTAAGTTGGATATTTATTTCTAGATCCTATGTTCCTGATACTTAAACCCCTTGTATTCCTGTCGCCTTGCTTCGAAGGAAACTTTGGAGCGGCGGTAACGCCACGTGTTTAGCAGGTATTGGACAGGAAATCCCGGGGCGTTACATTTGGGGTGGATACTAAATCAAGAGATCATCATCGTAATTGTGGAGAATGAAGTGATGTTGATGATTCACATTTTCCATTTGTGTGCCAAAGATGTGGGGGATATTTTTCACGTGATTACACAAGAAGAAGGGCTACTTTAGATTGGAAGGATCTTTCGTCGCTCATACATATGTTTTACGGAATTATGAGTTGTTCTCCGAGGTAAGAAATAATTTTCAGAATTATTTGAAAAAACATTTCGGCATTTTTTCAATAATACAACGTTTATTCCAATATGACTATAGGCTATTTGAGTAAGACATGATGAGAAAGGGGCGTTTCAGATCAAGTTAGGAGATATGGATCAGACATGGAGATTCATGGAATATTTGACTTCAAAATTATGTGAGAGTGAATTATTTTTGTGCCCATTGATGGGAATAACGGTTGTTTTCACATTAAGGGTTACAGCTTTTTTTTATGTTGAGAAGGAAATGGTGAGAAGGATTATTATGGCATCCTTCAGAAGATAATGGAGCTGTAATATCTTGGGGATGAAAGATCATATCGAACGATGCTCTTCAAATGCGATTGGTTTGACTCCGATAGGGGAATAAATGTGCATAAGAGATATCAATTGGTTGAGATTGATAAAACAAAAAGGTATCGAAAGGGATCTCATCCATTATCTTAGCAAATCAAACTTTGCAAGTGTGTTACGCTCCATACCCAAGCCTTAGATCAAGAGCTCAATGGTGGACTATGTTTTGAATGAAACCCCGAGGAATAATAGATGCTCAACACAAAGATGTTCCTTTCCAAGAAGATACAAATGATACAACAATCTTACTAATGCCTCCTCAGTTTGACAATAATGAAGATGTTGGGATGGAAGAATAAGAAAGAGAGGATGAAGAGGAAGTTGAGGAGAATGAAGATAAAGATCTTATTTTTGAAGGGGAAGAGACGGAGGAGGAGAGAGAGTTTGATGATACTCTGATAATTCATCCAAAAAAGAAGAAGATAAGGACGATGATTAAAACTCTGCATTCGTAAGCTTTTGTTAGCTAATTAATGTTTATGACAATTAATGTTAAGTTATTAGTTATTTTGCAATTTTATATTACTTCTTCTGCGTGTCTTTAGATATTTTTTTTCAATTTTTAATTATTACAAATTGTATAAATATGTTATTGTTTCATGCAGATGTCTGCACAAAACCTTCTTATGGGATCGGGTTCATCTAGTACTGATAGAGGTAGTAGATGTGGTAGAGGCCACTGTCGAGGTCGAGGTAAATCGTGCATTTATAAATTATTAATATCAATTTATAAATCATATATTTATATCATATATTAGTCTTTTTCTTTTGGTATTTAAAATTAATAATAATTATAATATATATATTAATGAATAATATTAACTTCAAAAAAATATAGGCAGGAAAGATAGTGTATCATCAGTGTGATTCCACGACATAGGCACAACTTCATTGCTTGATGAGGATGATTACCTCGAGGAAGGTTATCCTATACCTGATCTCTCGTCTACTCCTCGTCGTCCCTCCATCTCAGCAGCTCCCCGTCCTTCCATATCACCAACTCCCTGTCTATCTATATCAACTGTTCCTGGACCATCTGCCTCTTCGTATCTTTCATCATCACACTCATCTGCTAAGTTAGATAAGGAGATTAAGTATGCTGAGGGTGGACGGCTACGACAGATCTTAGATCCTGATGACCTATAGTAAGTTTAGTTTCATTATTTTAAACCTTTAAAATTCAGCTGAATTTTAGGTTTTTATATATATATTGTCCTTCCATATAATTTATACATTGATTTCTTTTCAACTTTGTATTTTTTATGTGTTTCAGATTTGATCATTATAGTGTTATGTCCAACTATTTCGTCTCCTTCGATAGCTATTTTCTGGGGGATTGGACATATTGGAGAGATGAGCCTTTGTAGGTGAGAGACAAGATTCGTGTTTTATATTTTTTGTTGAATAAAATATTATATTTTTATTAAATGTGTGTGTAGGATTTTTATTGGTGGAGGTTTGAATTGACGGAGCATGTGAGGATAAAGTGGGAGGCGACGACGAAAAAGAGGACGAAGGATATCCTGTACTAGGCTCGTTAGATCGTTCAGAAAGAGGGTGTCTTTTCTTGGTTTGACAAGGGTTCGTTTGGTGCGTTGAACACCAAGTGAAACTCAAAGACGTTCAAGGATCGATTAAAACAGACAAGGGAAAACCAGAACAAAGAGGAGACAAAACACACACAAGGAAAGATCTTTGTTGTCCATGTGACCAAGAATCTGGTAAGTTTATTATTTTTTTTTTAAACCCACGATTTTTTTTAAAGTTTTGTCTATTTTTTTTTTCTAATATGTTTGGTAACAATAAAATCCCTAATCTAGGCTGAGACGCTGAATAGGATGTTTGATGAGACAGAGGTGTTCGAGCACACGCACAAGAAGAAAGATGTTGTGACGACATAGGATGAAGAGATAGAGCTCTGTTTTGACACGGCTAGAGAAGTGGCGATAAGTTAAACTTTTTACATTTCATTTATGATTTTTTTATATTGATATAAATAGTTTTTATAGTTAATTTTTTCTTTTTTATTGATATATATGTGTGTGTAGGCGAAGTGTAGAGCTCGTCGCGTTGTGATGGTGGATGGGCTTTTGGCCACGTAGGAGCATGAAACTCAGCTTACTCCGGAGCATGAGCGCACCTTCACGAGTCAAACGTACCTCGACGTAACCGGATGCAAGAAGGGGTACGTGTCTGGTCTCAGATCGGCCTCCTCGATGTATTATCCTCGACCAGTAGAGTTTCACCATCCGTCGACCGTTCCGAGATTCTTTCGATGAGGAAGTAGGTGACAGCTCTGAAGGCCGAGATGGAGAGGATGACTCAGATGATGTCCATCTGCAGGGGAGGAGCTTTTGATCGCCGTCCAGTCCAGACGATTCTCTTGATCCACTGTCACTGTCACATCTATGTCCTGCAAAGCAAATCCATATTTTTTAGGGCTATGCGGATCTATATGATTTTTTTACTTTTATGTATCTTCATGACTGTTTTTTTGTTTGATGTAAGATTTTTGTTTTATAACAAGTAATTGATATCATTTTGTGTTTTTCTCCATACCGATTTTGTGTAATTTGATGTGTTGATGTTGTATTGTGGATGTGAAAGGTTGAATGTATGGGTTTGGAATGGTTTGGACGTACTTTGGATGAGATTTTGTATCGCGTAGGAAAATACAGAAACTTGCTTTTATATGTTTGGAATAAAGTTTTTTACGACCGAATCGATCCCTAAATTCGGTCCCTAATTATCGTGTAAAACGATCGCTAAGTTTATTGAAAATTATATTATAGGAATAAATTTTAACAAATATTTTTTTCGATCGCAGAATTAACGACAGAAATAAAAACAATCACAAATTTTAATGAAAGTTGAAAATCGATCGTAAACATCACGATCGAAATCACTTCATTTTGTGGTGTAAACACATCTTCGTTCGTTTTTTGACTTGTACTTCGTTGTTTTAGTACTACCACATGTTTCTCCAACATATACACAGTTGATGAGTATGGTAGATCAAATCATGGTGTTCGTTCCAATAGAAGTTTGTTTGGTTTGCACTATTCTTATAATTAACTAATACCTTATCTCATCCTCACTCAACGAATGAAATAACTATAAATGTATAGTGATACTATAAAATATCATTGACTCTACCGTCTCTGCCTGATATGCAAACTATACCAATTTTAATTGTCTGGGCCTAGTCCATGTTAAAAAATATATTACAATAAAAGCTAAATTATATTTTAAAGATAGCACTATATTACAATAAAAGCTTGATTTATATATCTACTTATTGGGTTGATGTGGATTATAAAGTGCAAAAACAGGAAAAGCGAAAGGGGTGAGAATTACACGAACAGATACTTTTGTCTGCCTCATGGTTACGAAGATCTGCGCATGACAACTAACGGGTCATTTTCGAATACCTAATATGTCACGTAACGTTACGTCGTCATTACAGAACTTAATAACTCGAGCATTTTCTGCTCTTAATTATTAATTAGTCCGTCGGGTGTATGATAATTAGGCAATTTCATAAGGATAAGAACTAAAGTGAACGTCTCAACTTCTAAGAGTTGAGACACCCGAAGGTCATAGATCGAACTAATGCTAATGATTATTCCAAGACCAGAAAGACAAAACAGGAGTAAATCGTTTTTAGTATCTGTTTTCTTCATTCACAAGCATCCAATTCTGACATTTAAGCTCCTATTCACTTGATCAATAGATGTTGGTATGCAAAGAAGATTTGACATCATTGGATGCATTCTAAGTATATTTATAATCAACATAAAATACGAAATATAGAATATATAATATATCCTATTACCCCCTTCAATTTCTGCGGGAGGATCGACGCCCAAATTGGAATGACCCGATTTGGAAGGACGTGGAGCCTGACCCAGAAATGAGCCACATCCTGACACTGGCTGAGAAGAACAACCACCCCAACGGTTACCCATGAATTTACCACGGGCCCCAGATGGGAGAGCCACAAAAGCTTGATGCTACGGAAGATCGACAGAGCTGAAGAATTTCAATCGCTGCTCATGAAGAAGAAGTTTGGAGCGTACGTCATCGAACGAGGGAACAACCGGAGTGTTCATAACCACTGCAATTAGCGATTCAAATTCGATACCAAGACCCATCAAAGTGTGCCCGATCAAATCCGCGTTGGAAACGGAAGAATTGATTGCAGCCAACGATTCCGTAAGGATTTTGATGTCGTGGAGATATTTCTCCTTAGAAAAGGACGATGCCTTGCGAAGTGACGTCAGCTTACGCTTCAATTCCATTGACCTAGCTATGCAAGCCGACATGAAACTTGATGGAGACGATCCCAAATTTCACGAGCATGTTGGAGATTCAATATTTCCATCAAAATATCGCGTGAAAGTGTGGCAAAAATCCAAGATTTGACCATATGATCAATCCGTTGATGGAGGACCGGTGCAGACGATGTCTGGAGAAGGTGCATGGGAGGAGAAACAACGGATCCGTCCACAAAACCGATGAAATCATAGGACAAGAGGAACGATTCCATTTGTGAATGCCAAACAAGACAATCTTCGACGACCGAAAGAGTCATCGTGACCACTGATTTAACTGTTGTGGAGTGAAACTTACTTTCGGAATAAGAGATGCACTTGACTAACTGGAGGGATAGAACTGAGGAGGAAACACCATCAATGACGTAGCAATGACCAAGAGGGAGGCGGCACGATCTGGTCTGTGTCGATCCGTTGAGATATGATCTCTGACGGGTGAAAACCCGACTGTGGCGTGGTGGTGTATGCCGAAGAAGAAAGGAGAGGCCATGAAGTGACAGAAGCCGAAGTCACAACCATAGAAGCTGCTGCGGAAGAAGATGAAGACATAGCTGTGGCTTCTTTGTCCTTTTGCTTCTGATATTAGCTGAAGATGAGTAGCTTCTAGTTACTGAAAACTGAGAGCTAAAATCCCTTTAGCTTCTGAAATTACTGAAACTATAAACCCTTTGCCTTCTGAAAGAGCTGAGAACAGATCTACTGAAAATAGATCTACTCAAGATCTTCAGAGTTGGAGCTGAAGAAAGCTAGAACTATCTTCAATGAGGCAGATATGAAGGGACCTGTTGCGAGCCGAATTTGATTGGTACTGAGTTCACGAGGTCTTGGATCTAGAGAAGTAGATCTGGGAGTTCCTCTCCGCTCCTCAGTTCACGCAAACACACGAGGATGAAGATGTTGAATCTCTTCTGAGGCCGAAGAAGAAGAGAGCTGGCCGGAGAAGAAGAGATCTTGCTCGTGTTCTAGCCAAAGAAGTGAAGATCTGGCCGGAGAATCGGAGATCTGACCGAAGAAGAACAAATCGTCTTGTTGTCGAAGAAGAAGACCTCCGCGATTGAGCGGGTGGAAGTTCACCTCTAGCAGATATGGCCGCCGTTTCGTTGCTGCTGTCGTTGCTGGAGGTAGCAGATCTGAGATGGCTCTACGGAGTTTGGCTGCCTGAGAAGATGTGGAGGAGGCTGCCTGAGGTTGGCCGGAGACTAGGATTTGTGAGAGGGAAAGGTAGAGTGAGAAAGAGAGGGATCTTACTCTGATACCATATGTAAAGAAGACTTAAAATCATTGGATGACTTCTGAGTATATTTATAATCAATAAAAAAGACATAATATAAAATACATAGTATATCCTATTAATTGGTAACTAATATTATTTATTTTGTTCAAGTTTTGGCGGATCGAATCAATGGACATTGTGGATAAAAAAATTTCAGTTGTTCATTTGATGCTTGGGTAAAAAGAGAAAGCATTAAGTTCTTGTCGATCGAAACCGAGAAAAACTCGATTGAGAACCCTAAGAATTGATTCTTTTTGCCCTGAATCGATTCCATTTGTAAGAGTCTGAATCTATTCTTGGCAGAATTGGTAGATAAAATACTTGTGCATGACAGATTTGTAACACAAATTCGACATGAGCTTGGTAAATATGAGACTGCTCATATATAAACTTATATATGACTACATCATTGTATTTGAAAAACAACTGGTAATATTAAAATTCGACAGATTGATAATATTAAAATAATTTTTTAATCTTAATTGAAGAGAGAAATACATTCTTATCTTCAAATCTAACAATCTAATCACATATAAGTTTATGTATAACCAGTTATAAATCCACTTTTTCCATTCAACATACAAAACAGAATTGAGTGCTCAGCATCCAAAACTGATTTCTATCGCCCATATATACAACTTGAATATGTTAAAATCATTTCAGTTGGAAAACATGAATTCGTTACTATAAGTTTATAACCGATTGTCTCTAGGCGGAGTGATACATGGACTGTATAGCAACTAAAAAAATTAGGGCCTTGATGTGAATTTCTCAACACGAAGTATGATGTTATTTCCGAAAAATGTGTTTGATATCATATTATTATTACGATTCCCATTCTAAATCAGAAAATCTTTTGTGTTGTAAAAGACAGTCAAAATCGTGTTATAAAATCCAAAAAAATTATTTTATAACAGGAAAGATATGGGTTGTGTTTATAATACTTAATAAATTAATTTAATAAAAAAAAACTAAGACATCCAAGATAAAAGATTATGTGATTTTTTTTTGTTTGATGAAATTTTGCATTTATGAAATGAGTTGTAATAAAAATGATAATTTTCATCTTTTTTAACGGTTTTTTCTTAATTATCTTATTTGACGAAAAATTATATAAAAAACACAATTTAAATTGATATTTTTGATTTTTACAACCGTTATTTTATTATATTTTTTACCGCACAAAAGTTAAGCCCTTCTAAATACCCCAATATGGGTTTGTCCACAATTTCTGCGGAGGGTGCTGAGCGTCCTAACTTCTACTGCCATTTGTTTGAGACAGTTGAATTTGGGCCCCTTTACGTTTGGGCCATACATTTGAGAACCTCCAAAAAATCTGGCCCATGGCCTAGTAATACAAGAATGAACAAACTCATGTGAAGTTCCCTGGACTTTTGAGCTACGATGTGAGATCTTATTTACGTTGGGGTTTTTAAACTTATGAATCTATAATTTAAAAAATCATGTCAAATATTAATATTTATAAAAACAATATTAAAATAATATTATATTTTTAAAAATGTTACTAAAATCAGATGAGATTTTCAAAAGAGAAAATGACATTTGACAGGTTAACTTCCTCGAAGTATTGAGATGTGACAAATGAATCCCATTAAATTTTTTAAAAAGTATTCAATCTCTCTATCTTCAAAAGAAATTGTATTTGTTCTAAATGAAATCCCACTAAAAATAGTCTATATGGGGATTATAAACAAATTTTAAAAGAAATCATATTATTTTGGCTCAAAATATCATTTAAAAGTGTTGATATGGGTTCATGTGTATATTTTTAAAGTTTAAAGTTTCAAGTTTAATGCTCTTTTATCATTTTTAAAATAATTATTATTGTTAGTAAAAATCGTTAACTTCAGCGTCATTTTTATTTTTGCCTAAATTTTTTATTGTCTAATCTATTAATGAATATATTTTTTTCATCCCTTTGTATGAAAACTATTGTTTTCATATTATTTCTTTAATTTCTTCATTTTTTTTGATTATGAAATTTTATATATCTTATTAAATTTTTATGATTCGATCACTGAAATCATAATGATAATTGTTTTTTAACTCTTTACTTATAAGGGTTTTTTTTTTTACATATAAGCACTTGAAATATTAAGAATTTATAAAACAAATCACCTCAAATCATTAAAATTAACGGATTGACTAACTGTAATATGTTATGTAAATTTCATATGAATTGCATATGTAGATAAAAAGGTTAAACAAGAGGAAAATGGATAGCCATAAAAAATCATTAAAGTTAACGGATTCAATAATGATAACATTTATTATATAAAATTCACATAATTTGAATAATATTTTTATTATTATAAAAATTTGAGATTTTATATATATAAATTCTTAAGATTTAAGATATTCATATATAAAACCCCATTTATATAAGTTTGATTCTTACAACATGTGGATCAAGACATAGGGGAAATATATTCTGAAAAGTAATCTTCACAATGCCCTCATATTAGTTTACGTCTAACTGGATTGTTGATTCCAGATACCTAATCACACGTTAGTCCCCTCCATTTCATCATCTTTACAACACTTTCAAAAATAACATTAATAAATATATATATGATGAGTGTTATTCTTATATCAAATATTATTCGATCTTGATCTTCCGAGATCTCCATGACATGAAAGCATATAGAAAGTAACGTTTTATCAAAACCTAGTGGTAAATGATTTAGATAATTTCTGACAGGATTCCTGACGTTCCCCTTTCTCTTTGAATCCCATCCCCTCTCGTCCGTCGACCCCAATTCCCCACAATAACGCCCATCACCTGTTCGGCGAAATGCCACAGACACTCACACCCAAATCCAAATCCGAACCCACACATCTCCGTCGATCCCCGCGCCTCCAACACCCCAATCCCAACAATCACAATTTCAGGTACAATGAAATCGTTTCCCATTCTCTTTCAATCAAGACCCCAACAGCTCGATTTTCGCCGAACGAACTCCCCATTGTTTGTGGCCTGAAACCCTCGGTGGGTTCTAATGATTGTGGGAAATTGAGAGATGGGTTGGTGAAAGGTTGTGGGTTGGGAAATGGGGTTGTGGGGAATCGTCGGTCTTCGAGGAATTGGGTGCGGATTGGGGCGATTGATGGGGGAAGTGTAGAGGGGAAGAGTGGGTTTGAGACGCCGTTGAATGGTTGGAGAGGGGAGGGGAATTGGGGGAGCGGAGGGTCGGGATTGAGGAGTCGGGGTGAGGGGCTTGAGGGTCTTCGTCGATCCACCAGGATTCGTAAGCAATGTAGTGGTTCTATGGAGTTGATTGGGAACACTGGCCATGGGAGTTCGTTTAGGGATGTGAATGGTGGAGCGGAGAAGAGGTTGACGCGTAGTTCTGTGGCGAGATTGAGTGTTGAATTGGATGACAAGAAGGAAGTCAATACTACTGGAATCAAAGGGAAGGATACAAGAGGTCACGAATCTCGGCAGAGTGAATCAGGAAAGGCGAGGTGTGGTGCTGTTTCCCTTGGTGATATCCCCAAAATAAATCAGAAATGTCGAGGTTTTGAGACGCCATTGAATGATTGGAGAGGGAACGTGAATGGGTTCGGTGGAGGGTCGACTTTTAGGTGTCAGGTTGAGGGGATTGAAGGACTTCGTCGATCCTCTAGGTTACTTGAGAAATGTAGTTCAATAGAGTTGGTTGGAAAACGTTGCAATGGGGATGTTGATAAGGATGTGAATGGCGGATTTGGGAAGAGGTTGACACGTAGTTCTGTGGCGGATTCAGGTATTGAATTGGATCAAAAGAAGGTGGTCAGCGGGAGTCGAATGAAAAGGATTCTAGAGGGAGGTTATGAATCTGGGCAAACAAATGTCGGTGAATCAGAGAGGAAGAAGTGTGGTGCTGTGTCCAGTAGTGTGACTCCTGAAACGAGTAAGACAATTGCGAGGAGAAGAACTTGTAGTAAGAGTGAAGTGAATGAGATCGTGGAGATTCAGGGTCTTCGGCGGTCTCCAAGGTTGCTTGATAGGAAGAATGCCCAAAAGGCAGTAACCGTTGCTCATGATACAAAACCTATTCAGTCAACAATCTGTGAATTGGAATCTAAACAAGTGGTTCGGAGGGAGAAAGAAGGGATTCAGTCAAGGAGAAAGAGGCGTAGCACTGTTGCTGATTTGGCTATTGAACCAGAAGGCATGACAAAAGTTTGCAGTACAAAGGATAAACAAGGAGGCAATGAAGTATGTTGTGTTTACGAAGATGCGTGTGCAACACCAGTTTCCGGAAAGATCACTGTCCAGATAAAGGCCAATGGTTTGAAAGTCACTGGAAAGAAGAGGAAAAGAAAGCAAGTTTACAGGGTTGATCAAGGATGGACTGGAGAACAACTATCTGCGTTGCAAAGAGCTTATTTCGCTGCAAAGCCGACACCACATTTCTGGAAAAAGGTCGCGAAAATGGTAATTATCGACCTTGACTTACCCTTTCTTCCTAACAGATTCATATTCTTTCTGTCCACTTCGCTGTCCATGATGTATGTCTGATGTGGTGTGATTGCTGAAAGTGAACGAGTTGGCTTTGGTGTAGAAGCGTGCATCATGTATTCATGTGTGCGTTCTTGGAGCATGATTCTCAATACTTATCACTTTCCAACATTTTGCTGCTGAGGATATCAATGTTTCGTTCCGTCCTTGGATTCCATTTTCTAAAACTAAAGTTGCAGCCGATGCCTGAGTGTTCCTGAATGATTTTAGTTACTTCTTGTCCTAATCTGAAGTATTCGAAGTTTTTCGACTGCCAGAACTCCTACTTTGTTTGGCATACTGGTTCTTCTAGTATTGGAGTACTTACATTGACCATCATAATTGTTATCCCGATACAGGTTCCTGGTAAATCAGCCCAAGATTGCTTTGAC
This sequence comes from Drosera capensis, assembly GCA_001925005.1. Classification (NCBI taxonomy): domain Eukaryota; kingdom Viridiplantae; phylum Streptophyta; class Magnoliopsida; order Caryophyllales; family Droseraceae; genus Drosera; species Drosera capensis. Next base: position 57,486 of record LIEC01008576.1, on the reverse strand, counting down.
AGGGTTAATTCTGAGAAATTGACTCCCTCGCTGCCACCACCTCATCCAAGGCTAAAACCCAGGATCCCGTCTCTTTCCCCTGGTTTCTCATACTCCCCTTGTAAACTCTTTAGATTCATGGAGCCGAAGAACAAGAGGGTGCGTACTATCAAGCGTAAGAGTCATATTGCTCAGAAAACAGCAAGGCATTTGTTGCAGAAGTTATCTCATGTGTGTCAAAATGGTGAAGCTGATCTGTTTTCTCTGCTGGAGCCAAATGTGAATCTGGTAAACGAAGTTGTTCAGCATACTCCTTCCCATGCGACACCGATCCGTACAATCCGGAATCTTGGATCATCTCCAGTTTTAGTTCAAAGTTTATCGGCTAGCTGTAAGAGGGCTCTTTATAGATTCAGTGGCGCAAATGAAGCTCCCCTCGTTAGTCCTCCAGTTCTGAAGCCGATCAAGAATCTAGCATTGCACGAGAAGTATATTGATCACTTGCACAGTAGAGAAGCCAAGAGAACTGCTGCATCTACACGGAATGTAAAGCATTCTAGCATTAAACGTCAGAATCAAGGGAGCCTCAGAAATGGTAATATTGTACAAACAGCCAAGAGCGCCTTGGTTTCTGATGCAAGAGATGCTATCAGTAGATTTCAACATTTGCAGGCGAATCTCATTGAGGATTCGCCAGAGCCGGAAGAAAATCTCGATGATGCAGATGAGATGATACCCGAAGAAGCTTCTTTGTTTTCTCCTCTAAGAAACTATAGATTGTAATTTCTTTTTCTTTTTGATGGCGTTGTGTATCAAGAGTTTGATTGTCCTTTCTCCCAGTTTAGTGGAGATATAGTTCAGCTCCATGCTTTTACGAGCTATCATAAGCCACGACGAGAAGTATCATGTATAGTCAGTCTTGTATGCCAGCATCTGTAACCTTGAAGATGGCAGTATTATTGAGTTTCATCGAATAACAGGGCATTATCTTGCGTGAGAAACTAAATACTCCATATTATACTAGAACCATGAATTACTGGCAAGGTCATATGGAACTTGTTTGGTGGACGAGCCTTATTGGTTAAGCTTCCTGGCCTGGCGATCTTGTCAATGTGCTAGAAGCTATAACTATGTTAGGAATCTCCATGTTTAGAAGCAAGAACTTCGTCATTTGCTTGTTTCGATCTGTTATGGACCATTCCTGTGCTACAATGATAACCAGTGTGCAGCAATGACAAACCAGAGCAAGTTAGGCCCATGCTCTTCTAAATCTATCTAATATCTTGCCGTGCCTGTGAATTTTGATGTGGGCAACATTCGGTATTTGGTTAGAAGTTCAGGAAACTGGGAGCTCGTTTCTTGTGCTTCGATACTAGGAAGATCATGAAGAACTAATGTTTGATGCCGCTGGACAAGGCATGATCTTGAGAATAAGAAGAAGCTCAGTATGATGATCCTTATTTTGCTGTAACTGGTCTAATGCATATCAGAATTGTCGAGTGCAGTGCCTGTGATGTACCACTTCTTCTATTCATAATTGACATACCGTGGGTTTCACTGATTTGTCGATAGAGTTATGAAAAATACCACAAAGAAACTGTCGTTAATATTATTACTGTCAACTGTCAATGTCAATGAAGAATCTGACGGTATGAACTTTTCGATACAAACCACATCCAAGTCTAACATTCGACCACGCGGAGAACCATGATCAAAACCCTATCCCAAGCAACAAACCAAAGAGAATGCCCAATCCTACACTCAACTCAACTCAACCTTCTTTCCATGGTCCCCAAACACCAAACCATGCTTCCCTTCACCTACCATTTGAACCAACTATTCATTCTACCCATTCATCATCATCAACAATGGCTTCCATTCACTAGAATTCACCACTCGCACACACCATCATGACCCTTCTTCTCTTCTTCATCATCACCCTCACAGTTCATCCCATCAACACCCACCAATCCCCTCTTCAATTCCCCTGCAAACCACCACACAACACCTACCAATTCTGCAACAAAACCCTCCCAAACCCCATCAGAGCCCAATCCCTCCTAACCCACCTCACCACCCTCCCCACAAAACTCCCTCTCCTCTCCAACACCAACCCCTCCATCCCATCCCTCCAAATCCCACCCTACCAATGGTGGTCCGAATCCCTCCACGGCATCGCCTCCAACGGGCCCGGCGTCACCTTCAACGGGTCCGTCCCCTCCGCCACTATGTTCCCGCAGGTGATCGTGATGGCGGCCGGGTTCGATAGGGTGTTGTGGAGAAATGTGGCGTGTATGATTGGTGTCGAGGGAAGGTCGATGTATAATGTGGGGAATGCAGGGTTGACGTACTGGGCGCCGAATGTGAATGTGTGGAGGGATCCGAGGTGGGGGAGAGGGCAGGAGACGCCCGGGGAGGATCCTAGGGTTGTGGGGGATTTTGCAGTTGAGTATGTGATGGGGTTTCAGGGTGGGGGAGGAGGTGGAGGGAGGGAGCTGTTGTTGGAGGATCGCGGTGGTGATGGGAGGCTGATGTTGTCTGCTTGTTGCAAGCATTTTGTTGCCTATGATCTTGAGAAGTGGGGGAGTTTCAGTAGATATAACTTCAATGCTGTGGTGAGTGTTCTAAATAGTTTTGTGATTTGATGTTGTATTGTTCGGTGTTGATCTTAATTGTTACAAGCATGGAGAAACATTCCCTGGTTGTTCGCAACAAGGGCAAGACTGCTCGCATCTTGCCTTCCACGGATTCTCTGCAGTGTAGGAGCACTTGGGTTGTTCTTGTGGTTGTTGCTAATTGTAGCAAACATTTCATTGCTTATGATGCTGAGATATGCCTGAATTTCAACAAACTTCAGTGTTGCGATGATACCCTAATGATTGTTGTGTGTTGTTCTGAGTTGATCCTAGCAATAGTTGCAGCGTAGACTGCGTAGGCATTGCATCAAATCTTGAATAACTGTGATCAAGTCACGTGTATGCTAGCCATCATGGAAATGTGAAAGTCCTAAGAGCTTGTGTTTGGTTTTGTATCAAGTGTGGGATTGTACCTTGAATGGCTAGACCGTAAGACCTTCATCGGGCGAGACATCAATGTCATTCATGGGTTCAAACCAGGGATTTGATAGAGTTGTATGCCTGCATTCGGAAATTTTATGCGTTTACAATACTGTGTTATATGGTTGTTCTTGATCTTGAATACTATTCCATGCCTGAAGGTTACAGATTATGATATGGAGGATACATATCTGCCTCCATTCAAGAGTTGTATCCAAGATGGGAAGGCAAGTTGTCTAATGTGTTCCTACAACAGTGTCAATGGGATACCTGCTTGTGCCGCTGGGGATCTCTTAAAAATTGCGCGAACTCAATGGGGATTCCAAGGGTATGAGTTCCCCTAGTCCCCATTTTGCTGTTGGAGACATGATATCTTCGATTTTTTTATGCATGTGGTGATTCCTTATATGCTCAACCCCAGATATATTACCTCGGATTGTGATGCAGTGGCAACAATTTTTGAGTATCAGCACTATGCCAAATCCAAAGAAGATGCAGTTGCTGATGCTCTCAAAGCAGGTCCATAGAATTTCTCCTTCTTGATTTGCTTCTGATAATAGTATTTGAGTGATTGAACGAAAGTGGTTGTTCTTAGCAAATTCCTACACCCATATACAGTGCTTTCCCTGATGTATGATAATTCATTCACAGGAGTGGATATAAATTGTGGAACATACATGCGCCGCAACGCTAAGAGTGCTTTGAAGGAAAGGAAAATTAAAGAAAAAGACATAGACCGGGCTCTTCTAAATCTATTTGAGGTGCAGCTCCGCCTCGGGTTATATGATGGAGATCCGTCTACTGGGAAGTACGGCTCATTGGGTCCTAAAGATGTCTGCTCGAAAGAGCATAAAGACTTGGCACTTGAAGCTTCTAGAAAGGGCATAGTACTTCTTAAGAATGATAAAAATTTCTTACCTTTGAAAAAGAAAGACGTCATTTCAGTTGCTTTAGTTGGTTATGGAGCGAACGGTACTGATCAATTAGGCGGAACCTATTCGGGTGAAATCTATTGCTCTCTCTTGCATCTTTTATTTCCGCTTATTGATGTTAGGTTCAACCCTGAAGTGCGATCCTTGCTTGCGTTATGTAGGAATACCTTGTGAACCGATAAGTTATCTCAAGGGGGTTCAAAAATATATGAAGGATACAAGCTATGCGGCTGGATGTCTCAATATCTCTTGCACTTCTAGTTCTCAGTTTGATGAAGCGATTCTGATAGCAAAAGAAGCTGACTATGTCATTGTAGTAGCCGGATTAGACCTAACCCAAGAAACTGAAGATTTAGATCGTGTCACCCTTCTCCTTCCGGGTAAACAGATGGAACTTGTCTCATCGGTCGCTGCTGTTAGTAAAAGGCCTGTGGTCTTGGTTCTTACTGGCGGTGGACCCCTTGATGTTTCTTTCGCCAAAGCAGATCCAAAGATCGCAAGCATTCTCTGGGTTGGTTACCCTGGTGAGGCTGGCGGCAAAGCACTTGCAGAAATCATTTTCGGAGACTACAATCCTGGTAAGCTTTAGAGCCTTCCAGTACTATTTTTACATTTCCGGCGTCCAAATTGATATATGATGCATGACTGACTGTGACTAATGGGGCATTGAGGCGATGATGATGATGATTAATCTGATGTACTGAATGTGTTTTTTCAGGAGGGAGACTTCCAATGACCTGGTATCCGGAGTCATTCACCAAAGTACCCATGAGCGACATGAACATGAGGGCCGATCCTGCTCGAGGATATCCGGGAAGAACATACCGGTTCTATACTGGTGAATGCGTCTTCAAATTTGGTCATGGCTTGAGTTACAGCACCTACAACTACAATTTTTTGTCGGTTCCAGCCACACTGAAGCCCTCTAGATTTCAGAATTCAGGTTCAATCATCAACATGGTCTACGAAACCAAAGACGGGATCAAATACATCCTGACCAAAGAGAATCCATCTTGTGATTCGTTGAGATTTCACGTGAAAGTATCAGTGACAAACGCAGGCGATATGGGTGGTGGTCATGTCGTGTTGCTGTTTCAGAAAGCCGCCAGTGCCATCAAGGGCGCACCTCTAAAGCAACTAGTTGGATTCACTCGCGTCCAAACATCCCCTCATGAAACTGTAACGACTAGTTTACTGGTCGATCCGTGCAAACATTTTAGCTTTGCTAATGAGCACGGAAACAGGATTTTGCCTCTGGGAAATCATGTTTTGATGTTAGATGATTTAGAGCAGCATTTGCTGATAGAGGCTTGATTATTTGGCCTTCGAAAAGATAAGTGTATTTTGTAATAACACGGTCGGGTCGGGTCGGGTCGGGTCGTCGTTATATTTCAATGATAGGGAAAAGAGGGACTGCGTATGATTCAGTTTCTGATACGAAAATGTGCATATTATTCACGGATAAGCCCTATACCATCGATTAGGAGCCAATGCTGGCTCCAGTTAGATTCTTTGTCAATCAAAAGCATTGCTCCAGTTACATTGGCTCCAGTTAGATTCTTTGTCAATCAAAAGCATTGCTCCAGTTACATTGTAGTGAGGAAATCCACATCGATTTCGTCAAATGATGGTAAGTCTCGTAATATTACAAGTCTGTCTCGTTTTTCCTTTTCTGTCAAACTAATCTTTTTAGATTGAGGTCTGACATTATATTTGATGCTCGAATCGATAAGATAAACATAGTGCAAAGAGAGATTCGTTGACGCCGGCATTATCTAAAAAAATAAAATAAAAAGGGATTGGTTGGAACTACGAAAAGTATCTACTGCTTGAAATGGATTGATGGAAGCGTTGTCAGATTCGTTTTAAAAGAGTTCACGATGTGATCATGTGCGACCATTTTGGAAAGAAAGGAATTACGAATCATAAGAATAACGCAAGCCGAAAGTCTTCTTTTCAGGCCCTCAAGTGTACAAACAAGTTCATTCCATCTTTGCACAGAACAATATTATTCTCTTCCAAAGGGTGTAAAGGGGCTAAAAGGAACATGGAATCACTTAACCATGACGCAGAAGAAAGTGATACGCGCAAATGTCGCGTTTACATATCATTAGTAGTAACATATAACAGGGGACCCACTCGATCTGTAAAGTTAAAAATCACATTAATAGTATATATAAAGAGATTTGCATGAGCATATATTCATCCTCTTCGGCTTTTACGCTAGCTACTCCCTTAGAAAGAGTTCTTTGATCTCTTTGAAATCATTGCCCGAGATGAGAGACCCCAGATACGCTTATCCTGCTCAAGGTGTGACGATCTATATGTACTTCGATGAAATAATCAAAGATCTATAGTTTTTGTGCCTAAGTTGACAGATTGTTTTTGTAAACTTTCAGGATACTATCAAGGGCCTCCAGTGGTGGCACCTCCACAATATTATGCTCAGCCGCCGCCAAGAGCAAACACCGGTTTCCTCGAGGGCTGGTAAGTTTGCGATTATTCATCGTCATCTATCAAAATAACACGAATCATTTCGTGATCATCTTATGCTGAGTGATTGACCATCGTTTATGATTATGTTTGTTTTTCTATTGGTCGTGACTTTAAAACAGTTTGGCGGCTCTGTGTTGCTGCTTTCTTGTTGATGAGTGCTGCTGCGATCCATCAATCTTCTGTGTTTGCTAATCGATCATCGATTTCTTAGACGGAGCTGGAGGGGCGTCGAATAAAAGTATATCGGAGTAGAGATATTGATTCCATGTAATAATCTTGGTTTGATGCATATGGATTGCACTATTGTTTAGATATACGTACACTTATATGATGATAATATGAAACTAAACTAATTTATGATGATGTTAGTGTTTTCCTGCACAGGGTTCTCTCGCTTTTCCTTGAAGCAAATTTTAGTACTACTAATTAATCATGAGGAGATATAATTGTGCCAAGGATTCATATTCTCTGTCAAGAAAAAAGATATCCCCGCTCGGATTCATATTTCTTTCTACGAGTTTCCATGGAGTGATGGTAGTTTAGACTATTGTATGAAAACATTTCACGACAATGTAATTGCAAATGACGTCGTCTCGCCTTGCTTTATGGAGAAAAGTTCGAGCTGACCATAGAAAACTGATTAATCTAGAAAGGAGCTAGCTAGCGTAATAGGGATTAACTACTCCACGGCGCGAGTATATCTTTCATAAGTATGCGAGCGCATAAAGTTTATACATTGCGTGTAAATTTTTTGAGACACTATTCAATGGAATTTTTTTTATCATAGTACACAAAGTAAGGAGTATCCACATATTTTATTTGAATGACATGGAGTGTTGAGACTTCTATAATCCAATAGGGATGAATCCATGTTCAAATCTGATATGAATAGAATACATATTTGAATGCTATCTAAGTATTAATCCAAATATGTGATTAAATAAATATATATATATATAACAGAGACATTAAGTTTAACAGACTCTGATATCATATTTAATATTTAGATTTCAAATCAAAATCAATTGATGATAAATGAAATGATTGATGATATATATATATATATGATTGTGATGATTTTTCAAACTATATGCATATCATATAGTTTTCTCAACTTTGTCGGACGAGCACCCATATCATACACATTGTTGATCTTTTCAGCCTCTTTTTATCCTTGATAGGAAAGAAACGCAATCAGAACCTATTTATGATCCAACATTATCCTTGAACAAAACATAGGATATGGACCATTGACATGAACCCAGAAGCTGCTAGACTTTCCAAGTTTCCAGTTGCTTCCACACATTAATCTTGGAACATATATGTCATAATTTAAATTCAGAACTTAGGAGAATTTGATTCTTTCTCTATGTGAAGGAAAAAGAAACATTAGAAAAGTGCGAAAAGTGACGAACTGGAAACAGGTGAGATCTTGTGATGTAAGTTTCTTGAACCACTCCATCGACGTGATACCACACACCTTCCATGGTACTTACTCATTTTTGACCCAATAAACATAAACCTGATCCATTTAATAATATGAAAGATTACATTATTGTCAGATAAGGACACATTAGATTAATGATATGCATCCATGATTCCAATGGGCAAAGTTTTTTGGGCATTTAACCATTATTTTGACGAGAAAAGTTCAAGTAGGGATAAAATAATTACACTTTAGCAAACCCGTGAATTTAACTAAAGTTAGATGTATGGTCAGATTGGAAGAAGCTTTTTTCTATAGATAAGTCCCAATCTCGAATAATCATGAAGGAATTGATGATTTGTATTCCCATTTTGTTCTACAATGTTCCCTCTGTGATTTGGTCTTTTTATTTATTGAAAAGTTCAAGTAATGCTCCAAAATTATTCTGAAGGAATAGTCAATTCATTTTAAAAACTCGATCCAATCTCTTGAGAAGCAACTATAAAAACCCTTCAAATCAAAATCCACTCTCTGATCTTTTATAATCAAAATCATAATTCATATATCTCACGCGAAAGATCTTAAACATATCAATGTAATAATCTCCAATTTAAACACATATCGCCATACCATTATATCAAAATCACTTCGCGGAATCAAAAAGTTACTTCATCAAAAAGCTAACACGAGGCGGTTCACGAGTGGCCCCATCACCAAACCGAGCCGCCCCTATACTCCTCGCACGAAACGCGTAAACAAAAGCGTTATATATATATATATATATATATTCCAGATTTCCATCCACCAGACCAGAAGCGATTAACCTGCGTTTTTCCCCAGCCAACAATTCTCTCAAGAAAAGAAGAAACAATCTTTCTTTTTTTTGGCTTCGTTTCTTGACCATTGTTTGGTGGTTGAATCAAAGATGAATGATCCCAAGTATGCTCAACCATATCCCGCTCAAGGTACGTTCAACTATCAACTCGACGATAAACCGATATTGGTCTTTTTAGGCTGAGCGGTTGAATCTGAATTCAAGTTAAGATCGAACAAATAAAACATAACCAAACTTATGTTGCATCTGTCCAGTTTTTTCCATTCACTAGACTCGAAAACTTATGTATAGGGCTACACGGTGGGTTTTTTCCGTTATTGTTGATGTTTTTGGGTTTTTGATGTATGGTGTGGGATTTGATTTACAGGGTACTATCAAGGTCCGCCGGTGATGGCTCCTCCACAGTACGCTGCGCCGCCGCCTCCACCGCAGAGAAACAACGTCGGCTTTCTTGAGGGATGGTAATGTCTCGAGATCTGTTGAAACTCAAAACCCCCTTTAAATCTGAGTTTATTTTGTTAAGAAATTCTTGAGTTGGATAAGTCTTGAATGTTGATTAGCGAGGAAAAAGGAAAGACAACAACTCACATAATCATACGAATGGTTTCTTAATAGCGAATAAACCTTTCTTGACTGGGAACAAATGGCAATGTGTGTTTAAGATCTTTCGCTAATTGGCGATTGCTATTAGTTGCTAACGCGACGATTAATAATAATAATAATAAAAAACTGTGGCCGGAACATTCATTTGTTGATGTTTAGGAGTCGAACTCAATGAGGGCTAATTACAGTCTGTTGTTTTTTTGTGTTTCTCAGCTTGGCTGCTTTGTGCTGCTGCTGCTTGGTCGACGAGTGCTGTTGTGATCCTTCCATCATCTTCGTCAACTGATATTGATCGTGGTTATTAATCGTCAGATGCCCGTTCATTGTTTGCCTATTCAATCCGTGATGTAGTTTATGAGCAGAGATTTGAAATTGTTAGTTTGTGGTTTTTCTTTTGCTTGGTCGTTGATGTATTAGTTTACTTTTATGGGTATATATATTCGACCCTCTCTAGATCGGAATATTATGTGACTTACTCCTAAGTTGTGTTGTCGATTATACATCGCTTACAGTATCGCTTGCGTTATCCCACTAGTATACGTATCGTTTCTTGGGTAAAAAAGAAAAAAAAAAGTTGAGTAGATCATGTGAATATGGAAATTCTGGAACCGACTAAAATGGTCCATAATCTAGTAGGCGTTAAAGGCCATGATCGCGGTATGCTAATTGGTCGGCAATGCCATTTCATGTGGAGTAAACCACCTGATATGTCAATGTCGTCTCCATTGGAGCATACCGCCAGTGATGCAGTTGCTGCTGTTACTACGAGATAACTGTGCACCGATGGCACAACTCGCGCAAGCAACACCGATCCCTCACAAGGCGCTCATGATCGTAACCTCTACGAAGTAACGGCTGGAAGATGTTATACTAAGTTCAACTGTTTGGCACTAGCTGCTAGACACAACTAGAGATGGCAGATATGACCATCAACTTTATTATTGACAACCAGAAAGTTGGAACATTGGAGCGGATTCCAGCAAGATGTTCTAATCTTGCTATTTATTTGTTATATACACACTTCAACTGTTTTGCTACTCGAGACTAGACAGGACGGGAGACTGCAAATATGACCAGCTTTGTTTATTGACAAGAAGAAAGTCGGAACATGGAAGCGCATTCCAGAACAATGCTCTGATCTCCGCTACTCGCCATGTTGATACCACATATTCATATATCCCATACGTTAGGTCACAAGCGCAGGAGCTTCCACAGGGACACTTCCTTTGTTATCCAGTTGTTGCCGTGCGAAACAAAAGGCACCATTTGTGACACCCGGCCGTGCGAAACAAAAGGCACCATTTGTGACAACCGGCCGTGCGAAACAAAAGGCACCATTTGTGACACCCACTCGGGTGCCACAGCTGCCTCCACAACCACCACTGCCACTACAGGCACCACTGTTCACCATCTTGCCACATCCACCACCGCAGCCGCCTCCACAGCCACCGCTATTTGCCAAGCACCTGCTCCCATCGGTCTTAACTGCATGCCCACAGCCACCTCCGCACCCTGCACCACAACCCCCTGCATGCTGGTTGCCCTCTTTCAGATTCAAATCATCTTCTTTTCCGGGCTGCATATCCATGTTCACGTCCACAACCAATTCCTCTTCAACAGTTTCAGGCGCAACAACAGTTTCCTCAGGTTTGTTATCTAGCACACCAGGATCACCTCCTTTGAGGGAAAAGCCTTTATAGCCCTCTTTCTTCAGAATGTCAGAGAGTATAGCAGCCAACGTAATGAAAGGCAGAGCTAGTGTTTTCTCCTTCACCTGGTCAAACGAAGACAAAATGAGAAAGGAGGTGACATGAACTATAGGTTCAGGATTCTTTCTCCAGAAAATGGGGTAAAAATGGAACATACCATAAATGTTCCAGATCTCAAGTCAAATAATGCCGCCGCTATCCCATATGGATTTTCGACAGAGAACTCAACTGCTGTGACAAAGTCCTGCTCGCTTCTCCACTTCTCACAGTGCCTTGGTTCATGATCCAACCTTCTCCCAGGATAGAGCTTAAACTGTACCATTAGAAGGTCGAAGTTTGTTATCCATGCTAATCCACAGATATATCAGCAAGAAGACACGGTTAAGACGAGAAATCATAGGTTCACAACAACATTTCTAGTTTAATACATTCAGAATCCATATTTCACTCCCTCCCTTTAGACGCTTTCAGTATCCTGGAATTCACCGTTCCTTTGCATTATGAACTTGACGTTAATAAGTATAGTATTGAACATTTTTCTATTTCTCAAAACGCTAGGGAAGGAAAAAGCAAACAAGTCTAGTTTGTTTCTTTACCATCTTGTTCCCTATGAGCTCAAAGAGGCAATTTCCGTTTCCTGTCACTTTTTGAAGCATAAATGAGCCGCCTGCACCGCTCAGAGACCACTTATTTTCAACAAAATCAGCAAGAATATGTTCTTCACCAGATTCCATGATGCCTATCACCTGCTTCGTAGGAGCAGATTTGGCTTTAGCACTTCCTTTGAACATGTCCCTGCAAACATGCATGATATCTCTTACAACAGTAACGGAAGGATATTTATATAACCTAAACATCCTAGAGTATATAGTAAGGGATTGCAGCTGAAATGACAAATAGATGGGGTATGAATCATATTGTACACTACCTTATTTGAACGCCAATGACATCCATTCCAGCTTGGTCAACCACATGCATCAAACTCCTGGCATGTTTAACACTTGCAGGTAGTGGGAAGAAACAAGAGCTGTTAAAGAATGGTCGAGACTTCACCAAGTGAAATACACGAGTTGCAGCAGTGGGTACAGTAAATGACGCGGCAATATGCAGTAAGATAGGCTTGGAGTCCAATGAGCCGTTCACAGGCACAAGTTCTAGCCATTTTTGTGCAGAGCCCTTGGAAGAAGAATCCATGAAATCTTGCAAAGCAAGAGAACCGGATCCTATCGCCTTTCCTGATTTTATTATTGCTATACCTGGAGACGGTTGTGAGACGAGCTCAAAATTCAACTGTGCAGTTGGCTCACATTGGAAATAAGCAACCTGCTTCTCCCCCGATCCAGGCGCTATGCTCAATCTTTTCTTTGGACCAAAGAACCAATCTGGATCTTTTTTGCTGAACGTGACAAAGAAGTTCCCCTTGAATTGCTCCGGAAGGTTTTTGACAGCTACAATCTCCAGAAAAATCTAGAGACAAATGCATGGTATTAGACAACGGAAGACCATAGTGCATTACTTTGCACTGCACAACATAAAAATTTATGACCCGGGGAACATGTTGAAAATTAATGTACTATCAAGAAAAACTGCTTCTGATGTATCCTGTCAGAAGTCAGAAGTGTGGATTACAGATTACTCTTTATCCAGCCGAAAGGCTATATTATTATCACACTGTTCATAGAGCAGCAAAAGCCTACTGAAAATGACAACTTTGTTCTAGACAGATGCCTTAAAACTAAGTAGTTATTCCAGAAAATATTGGGATATCTCTGAGTTCTAATTGAGCATACATTGAATCATATCTCTTCTGATCCTCTGACATAGGTTGCATTATGAGCATCTCTCTGTCTAATGGAAATTTAAAAAAATCAAGCCTTAGTTCTAAATATTAATCGGCTACATGAATTTCACAACATCATTCTTATCTTTCTTGTGCAATGTCGCCAAAGAGTCTTTTCCACCTCACCTCTTCCTCTCATAACTGACAGCTGTTTCATTGTTCTATATTTTTTTTACAGATGCATTAGTAGGTCTCCGTTTCACACAGCCATAACACCTAAACCCATGTGAAATATACTTATATATATATGTAAGTTTCTTCATAGAGATAAATTATGAAGAAGCAGTTAGACACAAACTAAGCAAGCGTTTCTTAGTGGTATTTCTTACCTCCACAAACTTCTTCTCAGGAAGCTGAATCAACCTCTGATGCTCATTTGATGCGTCTAGCCCTTTCCCTACAGGCTTGAAGGGATAAGGAGTCTCTGTTACAGCGATAGGTGCAGCTCCTCTATACATAGCTCCAGCTTTCCAATATCTAAATCCAAATGTGTCCTCGAATTGCTTGGTGGTATCAGAAAATCCAGTATCCAGCTTCTTTCCTTTCGTCCGGTCTGAATCCATGTCATCATGTTCCAATACGGTGCCAAGCGCAGCTTTCATGTCTTTGCAGTAAGAAACAGGATGTAGTTGATGCGAATGCCACATGAGGTCAATGTCATAGGTGGGTACACAAAATCTCCTAATGGACCTCTCTTTGTTTCTTTTAATCATATACAAGAAACCTTTATATCTTGCAACCGCTTCTTGAAGGAAGCGTTCATCGCTCACATGGGGTCTTGAGACCTGCAAAAAGAAATAAAGATATATGTATACCAAATACTAACCTTATATCAATTTAGAAATATGAAGAAACCTCAGGGCAAAAAGTGAGCAGTTACACCTCACCCTTGTCAACTTCTCCGAACTATTTGATTCAGGCATCAGTGAAGGCCCCAAACAGGTTGGTTGCCATATTCGATCTAAGTGTCAATGGTTTGGTTGACAAATTTTTAGCTAATGGAGCTTCAAGAAAAGGGGGGTTTCAAAAGAAAACAAAAAAGCGCCTTGACTACAATTAATTTGATGGGGTGACCGAATTCATGTAACTTATTTTCTCAGTATGTTGAGCACAGAATACAAAGTAGCTCCTTAGCTACCCAAATTTTAAGCGTGAAGATTATTAACATGGATAAGTTCATGAAAAAGTGAAAAGCTGTCACTTGGTCTTCTACTTTATGCCTTGAGCTTCTGGATAGTTAATGCTTGAAGCCCTGAAGTGAGAACTAACTAAAGAATTTGTCTGCTGCTATCAGGGCCACTTGGTGTACGTTTGCCCAACACTATGTTCATCGAGTAGTTTTTTCCATGCCACTATAATTTGATAAATAGCAATGAAATCTAGTGCAATGTAAATGGACATATGCGTATACCTGGTAGAAGAATGTACTCTGTCTTTTAACAGCAGAAACCAAGTCATACTCTGTAAACTTCTCATTTTCAGAAGGTTTATGAGAAATATCCTTTGACGCTACTCTGGTCAAGTCTAGCTCATAAGGTTCATCAGGGTAAAATGTCTTCCATATCTCCTCAGTTTGTCTGCTTGATATTTCCTGAGTAGAAGAAAGGACACCGCTGTTGTCGAGAATTCTCCCAAATAACTTCTCACAGTCAGATTTATATTGGACCTGTGTGACAAAATCAACATGGATAACTTACCACGATTTGTCAGGGAGAAAAGAAAAGAGAAAATGAGCCAAGTGTAGGGGCCTACTGGATTGAGTCTGTGGCAATGCCAAATCCATTCACAATCAAGAGGAACAACCAAAGGGTCTTCGCAAATTGGGGTCTTGCAATGTTCCGCTAGCAAAGGAAGCCAACAGGCGTTATACCTTGCATTCATAGAGAGGAAATATAACTTAGTAGTGAATCATTTTGCATATTGTCAATGACCTGTAAGCAAGAGAAACTCAATCGAACATATCCCTTCAACACAGTGAATTAAGAAACCTAGCTAAACGAGCAAAAAAGCCATACTAGAAAAAAAAAATCGTATTCTGTGTACCAGAATCTCACTTGTTAAATAGTACAAGGTTTTTTTGGGTACGAATACATAATAGAAGGTTGATACTGCCTGAACAGAATAAATTTCCTATTATTGTTGACACCCTAACTTCGGCACAAGGAGCTCAAAACAATTTCCAGCTAACATTCAAAAAGACAAATTAAATTTCACAATACTATAGGAGTAAGATGTACTTAGTACTGGCCATCTTCAAAAGGTGAAAAAATTATCAAAAGCAGAATGATAGTTTCAAAAATTATCACAATACTTCGGCATGCATCTTCTAGCAATTAGTCATTACATGTTCTAGGAATAAACAGGCAGATGGAAATGAAACATCACGGAGATAACCAAATAACATAAGCAAGCACTTATTTTGTTCGCCAGACAAGATCTTTGGTTGTTTCTCTTGGGTCATGGGCATACACCAGCATTAGCTGTCTAATTTATCATCATACATCAAAGTCCGAAAACCATTAATAGAACGGCATACAATTCTAGCTGATATTTACACACCATCAGTTTTAACAACTAGGAACCAGTTTAAAAGAGTGAAAGCATCACCCCAAAAAAAAAAAGTAAAAAAGAAAAGAAGGAGAGAGATAGAGAGAGAAACTTCATCATACACTGTCGATGAATGGCTAGGTACTTCAAAGGAGAACCTTACCTATAAATGGCATGTTCTAGAGCAGGGCCGTCATACAGGTACCGGTTCCTATCAACTGCCGCCAGACATTTCAGTTGGCGCTTTGCCGCATCCACAAGGTCTACACTCACAACAATCTTCTGAGCTTCAGCCCACTCACGTTGTTGCTCCATTTCCATCCTAGTTCACGTTTTACCAACAGATCTCAGAACGGATACATTCATTTTTAAAACTATCACATAAATACTCCAATCATAAGTGGGCTTAAGCCCGGGATCAAATTGCATTGCTTTCTAAAACCTAAACTTTTTCACGCATTTCTTCTTTTAATTAATCCGACCAACATTCCTATGTCCTTTGAAGATCATTAGTAAAATTGATGACAATATAGCTAGAGGAAGCTTGACCTCATTCTAAAATGCAATGATGGTTCCTGATTACTGCTAATTAGGTTCCTCATAATCAGTCATATTATACAACTTGTTTTTATCCGGCACCAACACCTCATACCTCACACACAGGGAAAAAAAACCTTGCTGAAATTTTGTGCAGATCATCAAAGCAGAAAAAACATTCCAATTAATAGTAACACGAGAAATGTTAGGTTGCTAATGATGTGGCCATGGTGCTGAAACCGTTTCCATCCAATAAGTTCGATGGAAATTGTCTAGTAGGGTGTTAATTTGATGCTCATGTATGGATATTACACCCATTTTTGTATAGTTCTAGTGCTTAGTACAATCCCTGAGCCTGAACCATGTGATAGGCTGGTTATTTTGGTTGCATGGGCATTTTGATGTACTATGTGTAGGGTTCCGAGGGCCTGAGCAGAATACACAGATGAACTGCGCCCATCTTTTAACCAAAAAATCTAGGTTAGTAGGTTATGTGTTGTTCACATATATAAGTTACTTTTTTTTCTACACAAATATCAATGTGGGTAACCAACTCATCATATAACCTCAACTATCAACAATCTCCCTCTTATGTGGAGTCCATCCACATCATCAAATTTGATACGATCGATTCAGGAGAGAGCCCAAGAGGGGAAACCACGTCCTGCCTAAATAGAATGCACATGTAAACTGGACCCAACAATTAACCCAACTTGGTTTCCTCCTTTGGGCTCTCCTCTGAATCGTTTCACTATGACGTCGATCAGGGTGCTACCCCCTTTATCTTGATAGCACTGGGTAATGAAATTTCACCTTACCCGCATAAATCTCTCTCCCTTATTCATTGATTTTCGTATAAAACCTACACGATTTACCAATACCTTCCTAAAATCAATTCCGAGATGTTGAGTTTCCAAGCAAAGACCATTCACTTTTGCAACATCATTTTCAAACTTTCTCCCTTGTTCATCGACAATTAAAAAAACTACTACATGATTTGCCAATGATTTCCAAAAATTTACTCCGAGAGGTCCCGTTTCCAAGCGACTACACGAAAGTAATTGATACTATCAGCATTCCTCCAATTAATAAACGCAATTGAGATTCAAAATAAAACCCTAAACCTTCAAAAACAATCACAATTCACAAGCAAGACAAGCAGATCAGAATCACGGAACTCCAATCAATCACCAATGGCAGCAAGACAAGACAAGGTCATCGCTTCCATATTCAAAAGAAAAAGTCAATTCAACTCGTCGCCGTCGGCGATTTACCTGATTCCGGCAAGCGAAGCAGAGCACGCGTTTTCTTCTTCCTCCGACCTTACACGGTTCTTCTTCGTGAGACTACAGAGGAAAATCGGCTTCGTATTTATAGGTGAAAATATTCGCCATCGAAAAAAAAGATAAAAAGAAAATAAAAGTTGTAAACTGGGGAGAAATGGGAGTACTGTGGTTAAGTATTGGTGCAGTACAACTTTGTGAGTTGACGAAAATGCCCTTGTAACGGCTTGGAACAAACATGGTACATTTCATGTTTGTACTCTAAAATGTCACGAGAGAAGGCATTGGGTTGTTTCAACCTCTTTTGTCTAATGTGTAACAAATCGATAGAGAGGACACCAGCATACATGTGTGTTGTGCTTAGTGTGACTCTACTTAAACGATTGTAGTGGGAATATGGAGAGAAACCAACAACATGAGAAATCCTTATGTTTCGTTATGATTTCTTACATCATTTTTTTTCTTCTCGTTTTTAGAACATTTCATGTTCTTTAATTTGTATAATTTACGTGTTTAATCCTTAGTGTGTTTATCAACTTACTCTTTCCTTTTCAAATCAGTTTTATTCTACGTATTTATTAAGATGAAGTTTGATTCGCGTCGTAAGATGATCAAACATTATTTTTTTGAAAATTTTTCGTGAAACACTAATAATAGTTTAAGTTATATAATTCAACATGATGTTAGTGGTGTAATTTTTTGTGTCATTAAAATAAAAAATAAAATTTCTCAAAATACATGATTAATATTATTTTAATATTAATTAATTATTTATTATTAAATATAACTGACACATTTTCTAAATCCTTATGTTTATGACAAATTTTCATGTTTCGTGTTTTTTTTTCTTTTCTGGGGATCTAAAATTATAAATGTTATATTTATTTTGAAATCGGAGGGGATATTTTTTGGCTCTTGTGTCACTGCCTCTATTTTTATTTTATTTTTGAATTAACCGTGGCATTTATTTAGGAAATATGGGTCATTTTCATATTACTAACTTTTTTTTTTCGAATTCACCTAAATAGGAAGGGCTTTTTGGTCACATGGATCATTTTGATTTCACGTCACGTTTTAGTGAAAAGGTCCACTCCGAGCTTTCGATAGAAAAATTTACCAAAAGGCTGCTAAGCCCAATTGATATGTTGAAACCCGGCCCACGCAATGCCCAAGAACCCTCATTTTGAAAGATGCCTGTCTCACGTTTAAAATCAGGAATTCAGGGTATATGAAGAAGCATCCCACAATATTACGATTCAGAGGAATCTGCATTCAAATTGGGACTAAGTAGAGAAAACATATGAACTTTAAACGGATGGGTTATGAATTATGAGTTATTCATTTATATATTATATTTTTTCTTAACGGTCGATATGAATAAACCAACATATACATGTCCTCAACAGTTAATTATTTATCGTTAAAAAATAAGAATATGATATTCATCTTTAAATTTGAGAGCTCAAAATAATTATATGTAAGATCATAAGTTACTCATCTATTATCAAATACTATTGAGTTGAAATCTAGATGTTTAATACTGACATTTACCATCCTGTAATCTTGTGTAATTTGTTCCTATCGCAATGGATGGCATCGGCAGCTGCAGATAAAATATTGGATGCCAGGTTGATTACCTTGATAAGTATTATGCCTTGAGATGTTCTTGCCAGATGAAAATAGTTACTTTCTTGGATGTTATCTGGGCATGTATTTGATCTGATCTGAATGGGTGCGGTGAAGCACGGGTTTATATATGCTTTGATGGTCTGTATGGGTGTTCATGTTTGCAGAGAGTTTTGATGTCAATGGAACAAAGTTAAAACGGAATATATCAGTCATATCAGGATTGAATCATCAACTTCAGTTTGATCATGTTCGATGGGATACAGCAAAATTTGCGCCAACTTAGATACTTTTATACCATTTGGGTTTTGGATGCAGCAATAATAAGCAATTTTTAGTTATCTAGTCCATGAACTGATCTACTGTTTATCCTCTGTATACGGCCTAACACGTACCCCTAAGTCTTCAGCTTTCCGATTTCACGACCCGGTTCATCGGGCAAGACAAGGCGATTACAAGGCAATGAGCTGGTACCAATATGATCTGTAATGAAGATTCAGGAACCAATGCGATCTTCCTTGCAATCACATTATTATAATGATTGTTTTTCTATTTTATATTTTTTATATTGTCCTATACATATGAATATAAAATTTATTTTCATATCAAATCATATTTGATAGTTCCGTAATATATATTATGTTAAAATATATAATTTATATATTATTGATATTTCATAATGAATTTATAAAAAAAATTATATTACATCGTTATTTAATATATGTTAAATTATATATCGATACATAAATAAAATCAAAATTTCAAAAAAATAATAAAACGAAGGAGGAAGTAACAATTAGCATGCCCACGTCATGGAATACGTGAACATATTGTCACTGACTATGTCACCTCTTCTCGGACTCCAGCGCTCTATATAAATCGCGCGCACACATCTCCCCTCAGTACTTGGAGAAAACAAACAAAAAAATAAAAACAATTCACACACAGTCTCTACAACAGCTCTCAACCGCAAAAAAAATAAATAAAAAGAGAGCAGAGAAATCACAACAATGGCAACAGAGAAGAAAGCAATCGGGTGGGCTGCTCAGGACAAATCTGGCGTCCTCGCCCCCTTCAAGTTCACTCGGAGGTTGTTTTTGTTTTTGATTTATTTATCTTTTCTAGCATGAATGATGTGTCTAGACTCCTCTTTGATGGAGCTTGATATCTTTTGTGTTGGTATTGTTTCGTGGTTGAAATCGAGTTTGTGTATAACTTGATGATCCACTGAACTTTTGGGTTACGCTTGATCTTTGATATTCGTACTACCCGAACATATCATGCGTATTTGTGATGCTAATGAGTTTGTGATGCTGTTGTGTTTGCAGGGCAACTGGTGAACAGGATGTGACATTCAAGGTCCTCTACTGTGGGATTTGCCATTCTGATCTTCACTATATCAAGAACGAATGGGAGGGTCATTCTGTCTACCCAGCAATCCCAGGGTAAGTTCCACCCTTGGTTTCTTTGTAGCGTTCGCTTGGCTAGTGTTTTATCAGAATTATTTACTGAAAATAGGCAAATACTGATATTGAGGCACTGTTTGCTAACCATGTCTTGACTTGGTTGTTTTCCAATAGGATGGAATCTCCGATCCTCGGAACCTCAATTCTCTTCTCAAATCATATGGAACCTCATTCGCTTTCCAAATCATATGCTTGGAACCTCATTCTCTTCTCAATTTATAAGCTAGTTCCTCATTTCCTCTTCCTAACAACCAAGTTGTTTTGAGTTGCTTTATGTTCTAAAGTTTTAAACTCTGTGACCTCTTGGACTTTTCATATATTTAGTCGTTAATTTATAGAAAAGGGCAATTCTTCAGTTCGACATCTGTAGTGCAAGATTTATGCAAACACACCAAGATACCATATATCATCAGGTTCTCAGACAATTTGGTGTAAAACGCACATCGTTATATTACTGTTCAATGTAGGATTATTCGTATATTTCTATCATGTTTTCATTAAGACCGTTTGTTGGGGCGTCATTCTAGTTCTTCACCAAGTTTTATGACTAAATTTAAAGGTAGATGCATGACACTGCATCCTGATTTTATCAGTAAATATCTGGTCAAGCTTCTGTGTGATTTGTGCTTTTGATCTTTTGACTAATTATAAAACCTGCTAATATGATATTCACAGGCATGAGGTTGCTGGAATTGTCACTGAAGTGGGAAGCAAGGTGAAAAACTTCAAAGTTGGAGACAAAGTTGGTGTCGGTTCCATGGTCGGGTCTTGCCACTCTTGCGACAACTGTGCCGACAATCTGGAGAACTACTGCCCCAAGTTAATATTCATCATTGGCTCCACATACTATGATGGAACAGTCACATACGGAGGGTATTCCGATATCTTTGTTGTTGACGAGCACTTTGCAATCAAAATGCCAGACAACATCCCCCTTGATGCTGCAGCTCCTCTGCTCTGTGCTGGGATCACAGTCTATAGTCCATTGAAGTTCTACGGGCTTGACAAGCCTGGACTGCACGTGGGCGTGGTCGGTCTTGGTGGTCTTGGACATGTGGCCGTGAAATTCGCCAAGGCCTTTGGAGCTAAAGTCACAGTCATCAGCACCAGCCCCAGCAAGAAGGAAGAAGCTATCAAGAACCTCGGTGCTGACTCGTTCTTGGTGAGCCGTGACCCTGAACAAATGCAGGTAATGACTATGCATTATTGTCCTTAGATGAATCTATGTCATTATGACTTCATGCCTTAGCTCGATTCTATACGGGGTGATGCTAACTCTGGATTAAAATTCTTAGGCTGCAATCGGAACATTTGATGGTATCATCGATACAGTTTCTGCCTTTCATCATATTGTACCGATCATTGCTTTGTTGAAGACAAATGGAAAGCTTGTCATGGTTGGTGCTCCAGAGAAGCCACTTGAGCTCCTGACAATGCCCTTGCTCATGGGTAAGGAATCATTCTGGAAATTGCTTTTGCATTCGTCAATGATGTTATTGTAGTTGTGATCAGTTTTGCAACCAAATAAAAGCTAACAAACTTCGCTAACGGCATGCTTGTTGTTGCTCAGGAAGGAAGTTGATTGGTGGAAGCATGATCGGAGGCATCAAGGAGGCACAGGAGATGATCGATTTTGCTGCAAAGCATGGCGTAACTGCTGACATTGAGGTCATTCCCATGGATTATGTCAATACTGCTATGGAAAGGATGCTGAAATCAGATGTCAGATACCGGTTCGTGATCGACATAGGCAACACCTTGAAGGCCGATGCTTGATTTCTAGAATGTCCTATCACCAGTGCATGTGGCTGGATAGTCGTCAATGTTAGCTATTAAGTCATGAATGTCCCGAGTACTTGTTGAAATCTACCGTCTGTCGAGTGTTACTTGTTTAGTCCATGAGGGCATGGAATAATGTCGCACTTGTTCGAGTATGGAGGTGCTTCCTTTTTTCATATGAAATGTGAGGATACTATTGGTATATTTGGTAAAAAAGAGTTCATCCTATCCTGTGCCTGAATCTCTGTAGTTCCGTCATCTGCGTCAATACCTTTCTTACAACATATCAGTACCAATTATTCACTATGAGTTCTTCTACTGTATTATGTGACCCTAGACACTGATTTCTTTTGCCATATTGTGGTCGCATATTGTTGCTTGAGGTGCTCTGTATTGCCATACTATGTTGCATGTTTCGGACTTTGAATTACTGTATATATCATCGAATTGCAGCACATGATGCAATGTTAGCCTGCAAGATGATCCATGGGGTTCGAGATTGTGGGTTCTGAGAATGGGTTCCCCTTTTTGGCAGTCCAGTCTTTATAGGAGAGAGCATTTGCAGGTTGGGGCCGCATGCATTTTTTGTGCGATATCAATGGTGTGCGTCAAACCACTTAATTGGGCGATTTTCTTCAGCTTATGTCGGATTTAATATCTAAGTAGACGTATGTAGTCATCAATGGTATTTTCAATTATTATAATGTGAACGGTAATAATTATGTAATGAATCGGGTTACGTACTGATTCATTTTTCTATGATTTAATATATTGATCAGAATTTGAACTCTTTGTAACAGAAAGACATAAATATATTGTAACTCTTTTTCACAATGATCGTTACCTCGCATTCTATATATGCTGAATAAGCACAAAACTTAATAATGATGGGATCAAAAACACCAACATTAATTTTGACCAACAATGAGGTCCATTTCAGGAATAAGAGACAAACAAATCTGATCTCTCCCTAGTCCATCCTCAAGGAAGACGATGCCTTCCAAGAATCCAATTATGTTCCATCTATGAAACAAGAATCCAATTAAGTTTCATCTATGAAGTTACTCACGGCATTTCATATGGTTTCTCTTTACCAAAATAGTCGTCAAAATGCATGTTATTCATTTTTTTTTCCTCATCTATACATTGTTCTTAAGAATGTCTTTTTGAAGAAAAATAAACCAAAATTTCTTGTTGTGTGGTTATAGTCATTGCATAGTTGGAATTGCACAGGTGACGATAAGTATGATGAAGATGCTGCCCAATGAAGATTTGATGATGAAATAAGAAATTCTGGCTTTGAAAGTCAAAAGACGGTGGACGAGGATAATAATAACTTGATTGGTTTCCACGACCATCATGGCCTATGTTACTAGATCCGTGACCACCATGAAATTCACTACGAGATTCAATCAAATCAAAAAACTGATCATAAATCGATTAAACGAATCGTTTATGATTGATTATCAAATCATTTAAAATTAATTATTGTAATTATTTTTCATAAGATTCTTAAATATCAAACACATTAGATTATTTTAAACCTAAGATAATCTAATATCCTTAATATTGTGAATATTGTCTTTATTTTATTTTTTTTGCAAGAAATGAAACTAAAAACCTTCAATCATATTTTTTATTTTTTTTGGTCGAATATTTTTTATTTGATTAGTAAGAAAATCATTTGTTAATATACTTTAGTATAATTTATGTCGTTCTCTTTTTTTAATTCGATATATCTAATTTATTTTTGTAAACATGTGTAGTAAAATTTATAAATTTATTTTAAAGAATGTTATATATAATTAAAATCTCAAAATATTTAAGACGAGACCGTAAAAAATCACAAAATAACCATACAAACAAAATCGTTTAATAAATGCTTTTGTTTTTTATTTTCGAACAAACTACTTAATTGATTCTATTTTAATTTTGGTTGTAAAAATGGAAACGACAAAAAATCGAATCGATTAACAGGTATATGACCATATGATATTCTTAGTGTGATGCTTTCTGAGCCTGATTCACTAAGACAAACATACATGGTATATATATTTCCCAATATTACAAAGTTCAATACTCTGCCATCAGTATAATGAATTTCATTATACAGATCTTTCCATGATAAATGTTGTACTAATGATGTCTAATATGGTTCATCTGCCAGCTCAAACTAGCTCATTAACATCTGTTTTGATTTTTTCTTTTCGATCATGAAAACATCACATCAGCACTTCATCCATCAGCATATGTAAAAACAGAAATTCATCAATGTTAACAAGTTAAACTTAGTCAGCTTTCTCATATGGTAACTGAAAATGGTAAAGAATTCAACATTACTTGACCAATTTCATTAAGAGCCTAAATAATCTAAATCACAATATTTTTTTTTTATCACACTATTCAAATAACATAATCTAGCATTAAGTGACTACTGAAACTATGCTTTTTATCATCCTAATTACAGTAATTAATATTGACATATATCTCCCTTGATTTGTTTGGCTTTACTGTTAATTAACATACTTAGTGCCCTTAAATGAATGACCAGATTTTTCCCTTTCTAGCTGTTATTGAACATCATATAACTAATGTTAACTTCTTGGCGTTGGCTATGATCACTCAACAAATAAGAAAAAGAGTAAGCATTCCACTGAGAATGGAGGCAAGCAGCAAAATATTCAAGGGGAAGATAATACATTTTCTTATAGTGTTCTTGCTTGTATCTTTGTTGATAAGCCGTTGTTCTGCAAGAACATCACATAAGTAAGTTCTGCTTGTTAATTTCTTCTTGGTCGAATGGTCGTGCTCGATCATTTTCACTAGTTATTGCACGTCGGCAACTCGAGTTAACACTCTAATTTTACGTTGTGATTTGCTAGCATGCATTTCTAAGAAGATTTTCATAAAATATTTGTTTTGATTACAAAATTCCTGGTTTTCTCGATCTCATGAAACCAATCAGACCATGCGTTTTTTCAGGGCTTCGTAGTTGTAAGTTTACATATAAGATTGACCTCCTATAGCATGTGTCTGGATATTTTTATGACCGATATCGATATATATATAGTTTTGATCAATTAAACGCGGTCATCCGTTATAAATTTCACTGGATGAATTGATATGTATCACAATTTTATTGATAATTAACTGTCTTTCGAGAAAAAGAATAGCGGATGTTCTGTTTGCGGATAACGTTATACCGAATGAGACCTCATTTTAATCCAAATCACGGTCGTAATTTCATTTATTTTAGCATTCGAGAAAAAAATAATGATAGTCCGTTAAACTTTACACTGGATGTATTTGAATCTTTGACGTTCATCTCACAGATAAATGATTATGTATTATTAATTGTTCAAAATTACACAAACATATGTCATGGATCATCAACCTTATTTGTTGCAGGAAAGGAAAAGACAAATATGGCAGTGAAAGAAGAAGAACTGTAGCATCACCAGTTAAATTGGAGGAAACTGCTACTCATGTAAGCCAAACTCTTCTACTTCCAACATACATACGTTTTTTCAACTAGATATAATGGGCATAAAGTATTCAGTAACCTCCCAAACCAATTAACAACGTTCATCTCATTGTCTTCTATTTATATATATGAAATAAATTTAATCATTTATGATATTAAAGTCTGATATTAAATTTATTTGGTCATATATTTAATATAGGTAATCCATAATGACTATTTAGTTGTCAATAACTTCTCACAACCTAATAATATTGACTCAACATGAACAATAATCCAAACAATCAATCTTTTATGATGTATCTTCAACAAAATAAATTATACAATAATTAAATAGAGCAGCTGTTCGAAATGGAATACGCTGAGGAAAAAATATGTTAGTAAAGCCAAAGCCAAAATAATTATAAAAATCAATTCAACACATCAGTCATGTTTTGTAACAGTTCATATGATCGACTTAATCAATTTAGATATATAAAATTATATTCATCTTTTTTTGTATCAAAGTTTGATTTTATTTCACACCAAATTTGGTTGGTCTTTCAATCCACAAAAAAATTAAATGGGTATAAAAAACTTAAAATCTAAATCGGATAATATATTTTTCCTAAAAATTAATATCATATTATTTTTTCTATAAATTATGAATCAATATAAATTTAATACTCATTCTCAATAATCTTATTTAATATACATATTATACAAAATAATAATAATCATATATATTATAATTAACCCGAAGTATAAACTTAACAACAAAATTTTAAAAATATTTATTTAAAGAAGTTCACAAGTAATTACTTTAAAAATGATAAAAATTAATAAATTATTATTATTATATTAGAATCAGGTTAAGAACTTATAATAGAAAAAACTATAAACACAAATTTTGGAATATCTTACAATTTTACTTCACAAAAAATAGTAATTAAGTTTGTTCTATTGTAAATTTCTTCTGTTTAGTTGTCTTTAGAACATCATTCAACCATATAGCTTAATCTATCATTACAAGAAGTATCGGCTATTATAAACATGCCGTGTTAAGGTTTCTGAAGATTCTAGGACATAATATCTTCAACACATCACGCCTCTGTTTTTCACATATGAATGTGCCGTCCCGAAAGACAACATGTGAAAAGAACCGATAGAAGGTGTGTTGGTTTTGGAGATTAAAAAATAGGATTGTTTTAGTTGTCCTTGTATCTTATTTTATTTTACCTTTATTTTAAAATATAAATAACAATTTAATTAGATATATAAATTTATTTGTATATTGAATTTGTGTGGAATTTGATGAAAAAAAATATTTTTTTTATGATAGTGAGGTTTACTATATCAATTGTTAGAGGAGATAGTAAGTGTAATGTATCAAATGATAATTATTTTGATATTTTTTTTATATGAAAAAATTATTAAATATAATATATTATATATATTTTAAAACGATCCAAAATAAACAAATATTATTTATATATGAAACAATTGGATATTTGTTTTTTTAATAATTTGAAGGGATGTGATAGTTAGTTATATCCAACCTAGTCCTCTATTCGAGGGGACTAATTAATGAGAGAGAGAAGGTGGGATAATTAGTAAGAGACTTATGGTGTTATTTCATGTTTATTTGATAGATTTGCATGTTATATTGAACTTATTAGTGATGTCTATCTTGAACATTTATTCTACTATAAACAAACACAAAACGGCATATTAAAATATATTATTTAATATTATAATTTTTAATCCAAAAATTAATAATCTTAAAATTAATGATGAAAAAAAAGAAATATGTGACTTGACACACCGTATCTTAAATAATAATATGACGATTGAGATTTAAAAATACAAATAAATGATGTGATAATTTAATCTCAATCTTTTAATTTTATTTTTAAAATTTTAATAATTAAATTTTTATTTGACATATCATATATTAAAATATACAATCATTAAATCAATTAATAATCTCATTTTATCATGTTAAAAAAAAGGCACAGACTCATAAACCCCACCCTATTTTACGAAAAAAAAAATAAAACCCTACCGTATCGGCCTATCCCATTCTAAACAGAATCTGAACGGGAGATCGATTCAGCCAGGCGGCGTCGAAGGGAGGAGAAACGGAGACCGCTTCCGGTGTCGGTGGTGTTGCCGGCGTCGGAGCACTATTCAAAGACCATTCGAATAAAAGAGGGGGAAATGATCAGGGGTTCACATTTTGGTACCTTTTGCTAATCTTTTTTTCTGATTTCTCCTAAACAATTATAAACATTTGCAACTTAAAAATGTGAGGCCATATATAGAGATCGATTTCTAATTGTTAAGTACTACTATTTAAGAATTAGTTATTGACAGAAAAGCCTTGATCTCGGTTTGTGATGTATGACTATGTTCAATTTATATGTCTGACGTTGGGCTGTGTGAGAGTGTTTGTGGCACCAGACGCGTAGCATGTTGGATCTAATCTTGATATGGAAAACACGTGTGTACACAGTAACGCCGACCACTAGCCAAAATCGTTTTCCTTGCACAAACACGTTTTTGTTTGTTAGGCAAAACAGCTTGATTTATTTCCTATAAATAGCTTAGGAACCCGATGTATCAAATTACCTCGGAGGCAAAGAAAAATAATACGAAAATCAGAAAACGGGAAAGTTTTCCCACAAATCTATTGCCTCACGCACCACCATTAGATCTAAAACTTACATAGCGACAACAAACCAAGCATTTGTAGGGTTTGGCATTCGGTGGGTTAGTTACATGGATACGACGATGTCCCTCTCTTTTGCATCGTGCAATGTTTTGTAGGGTTTGGCATTCGGTGTGTTAGTGTAAATGATTTATTGGGCTACATGCCCACCTCGCATAAATGTAGTACATAAACTTGCTACATAATATATCCTTTTTGTATTATTTATTATAGCTTAGAACTAGCTCATTTCGGCAATCAATTGGAGGCGATGACTTCAGATATATTGAAAGGATATCTATTGTGGTTTTATGCTCGCGTGATGAAATTACAATCTTATCTGTGTTTTTCAGGTGGTGATGGACAATGGCATCCTTCAAGTCACTTTTTCAAAACCTGGAGGTTTTGTTACTGGCATACAGTTCGGTGGAATCGACAATGCACTTGAAATTCATAATGACGAAACAAATAGGGGGTATGCTTTTAATAACCCACGGTTGCTATGGATCAACTATCAACTTGTCATCCGTGGTTGATACTTATGATTAGTGTGACTTTCTATTTTCTAATCATACAATTTGATAACTGAATCTCACACTCATGTTTTTGCGATCTACACCAGTTGCCTTGTAACCTTACATTGTTTCACTCTCATTTATATGCTACGTGCTATCTTTCAAGGTATTGGGATATTGTATCGGGTTTTGGAGAATATGATTTTGATGGTTATCGTGAGCGTGGGAGATACAATGAGTGCGCAGGGGATCTAAGGTGCTATGTCTCTCTTAACTTATGAGGCTTTCTTCTGTCCTGAGAGCATCTGCTGAACATTTGCAATCTGATTACCTGCATTCAGCGACGAAGTTCCAATTGTGGGATCAAATTTTGAGATCGTAAAGGCGGATGAAAATGAAACAGAGATTTCTTTTGCTACTTCATGGGATTCAGCGCGTGGAAGCCAGAACTTTCCCTTTAATGTAGATCGGAGGTATGATCTGATACAGTACACTTTTGGGAAATGTGACTCTAGGTTGAAGAGTTTCCTGTTCATGAAATCACATGTTAAAGCACTGATATACAATAAAAAATGTCCAATACTCTGGCAAAATGATAGCTGAGACATCGATTAACATAAAAATCTAATTGGCATGATACAGATGCTGCATCATAATTCATATCTCAGGTACAACATGGTCCACGACATAGTATGACAGGAAGAAGATTTTTTTTGGTATTTTGGCTACACTTTGAAGTTTATCTTTGTCTTCTCTTTTGTTTTGAGTGCTAGGTTGTGGTTCCCCTTGAGGCTCACCATTAGCATTGTAAAAGGGAATTATTCATCACAGTGTATTTATTCTATGATAGGTTCATAATGCTGCGTGGGAGTTCCGGATTCTATGGATACGGTATATTTGAGCGCAAAGAAGGATGGCCTGCAGCAAGCATTGGTCAATTGAGGGCTGTTTTTAAGCCTCGAAATGACAAGTAAGACACTTTAGCTTATCGATATCAGATTCCTGTTATGTTAGTGAGTTTTGAGTTCAGAACTGGTGACGGGATCATTTTTGGCTTTAGGTTTAACTACATGGCTCTTTCAGACAAGATTCAAAGAGTAATGCCAACGCCAGTAGATCGAGAAAAAGGTCAAACCCTTGCCTACCCAGAAGCTGTCCGCCTGACGAATCCTGCGGATCCTGCCTTGAAAGGGGAGGTAGGTCATCTTAGGCTTAAATTTCGAGCATTGAGATGCCGAAGGTTCTTTTCTTGTCGTATTCTCCAGTAGCTCCTCCAACTTGGTTTGAAGGAATGAGTGTTCTAATTGTTGATCACTTTCTATAGAAGGAAACTATTCATGGGCTTTGCATTTGCATCGTCTGTTTAGGATTTATGGAATTAATAAATGAATGATTGAAATGAGAAGAAGAGGTATACAGGAACCATAAAGATAATTAATTAATTGTTTTATTGAGATGCAGGTAGATGACAAGTACCAATACTCTTACGAGGACATAAACACTAAGCTGCATGGTTGGGTGTCGTCCGACCCTCCTGTCGGGTTTTGGCTTATTACGCCTAGCAATGATTATCGTACTGCTGGACCTGTCAAACAAGATCTTACGTCTCATGTTGGTCCTACCTCCCTTGTGGTGAGTACTCTCTGGTTCCACGATGTGATAACTTGGTCATTCGTGGTGTTTGGCATATATTTCCAAAGTCTAAGGCAAGAAATTATACTCCTGGAGAATACTCTTGGCATTGGAATTGTATAACATGTATATTCTCGGAAATATAGTCAAGATTGGTCTTTCTAGTGTTCATTTTGTTCCAGTATCTCCAAAAAGTACGAACAGATGCTTTTTTGTAATTCTCTTAGAAATTGTTCTCAACGTCCTAAGTGATTCTCTCTATCGACAATATTCTTCTGAGTCCGTTGGGGAAAGTAGTGGTGGAAGATGGGAAGTCCGAAGAAGGTATCAACGTGAGGATTATCACGTGTTTCGGTGTGTTACATTTAAATATTGTGGAAGGATTCAAAGTGAACTATCATATGGGGTATTGCTGAAAGGCGAGTGGAATCAATTTGATTCACCCTGTTATTAGAGTTTCATATGATCAATGATGCAAAAGCAGAGTGCCTATTTCTTTAAGTAGTGTTTCTTCGGCTCTCCCAAGATACTTAGGAGGAACTACACTTGTATTATGAAAGTGGAAGAGGACACTTTAATGTTGGTAGGAATGACACATTATGCAGCTTAGAGGAAGCAAAAACGTACAACTCCATACCGAATTTCGTTACTTCTGCAGATGTTGCATAGCACTCATTACGTCGGCAAAGATTTGAAATTGGCCTTCCAAAATGGAGAACCATGGAAGAAGGTGTTTGGCCCGTTCTTTGTGTATTTAAATGCAGTTCCTCCTCAAAAGGATCCACATCAACCTTTATGGCAAAATGCAAAGGAGCAGGTTACTCTTCTCATCTTTTCTATTGCCACTCCAAATCTTCTCACTCAGCACATGTAGGAAGTGAGCCATTTTCTGGTTACTTCTCACTGCCCATTGAACTGTTAGTCTATGTCCTAAACGTTGTACTTTCATCAGTTGAGCGAGGAAATCGGAAAATGGCCCTACGATTTTCCATTATCACAAGACTTTGCCAAGTCTAATCAACGTGGATCTGTTGAAGGCCGATTGCTCATCCAGGATGGGTACTCATTCTTCTTTCATCCTTCTTTTTTATGCTTAATTATCTTTCTTGAATCGTTATTGTTCAAAACTTATTTTCTTACCTTTATCAACTATTTTGTTGTCAAAAAAGTAAAACTTATCCGCCTGCAAGCTCAGCTTGGGTTGGATTGTGTCCTCCAGGAAAAGCGGGATCATGGCAACTCGAAACAAAGGTTTGAATCACATGTTCGGATATTTTTCTTTGTGTACCATTTAGAAGACTGAAGCACTTTTTGTCTGTCTGGCAGGGATATCAATTTTGGGTTCAAACAGATAAAGGTGGAAGTTTCGTGATCAGAGAAATTTTCCCGGGAACATACAATCTTTATGCATGGGCTCCTGGTTTCATTGGGGACTATAAATATGCATCCAACATCAATATTACAGCAGGTTCCTCTTTGTTGTGCTTCTGAAATACAAATCTTCTTTAAAGGGGTAATTGGGAATGTTGCATATTTGATTGGAGTCATTCGACAAACTGAAAAACAACAAGAAATGGAATAGGCATGTTGGTATTTAGAGTAAGCCGAACAAATGCGCTAATCTATCCTACTATTAATAATAATCGTGAACATCATTTAGTCATCTGTCATTGGGTATAAGTGCGAACATAATTTGTTCACTTTCTTCGTATTGTGACGATTCTTGAACGATAACCTCTAAATTTTGGGCAGGTTTGTTTTGTTCTAGTTCTATTCAGTTTTGCATAATACAACTTTATCGATGTGTATTCTTCTTTAACTTGTAGATACTGGAAATTGCAGGATCGGACATCAAACTGGGCGACCTAGTCTATGCACCTCCTAGAAATGGACCTACCTTATGGGAAATCGGAGTTCCAGACCGCTCTGCCGCTGAGTACTTTGTGCCTGACCCGAGCCCAGACCTCGTAAACCGACTTTATGTACACGACCCGGAGGACAAGTTAGTTTCCTGATTCAGTCAAGTTCGACTATTCCATATTTAACTTCGTATTCTTTTCTAGCATGTAACTGAAATTCGAAGTGATGTTACAAACATTAAACTCGTGACAAGCTTAAGAATAACGATGTATTTAGTGCTTTCCTTGACTATGAAATCCATTTTGACCCTCTTGGTCCGGCTTTTTCAACAGGTATAGGCAATATGGCTTGTGGGATCGGTACACTGACCTTTACCCTACCAGTGATCTTGTGTACACAGTTGGTTCCAGTGATTACAAAAAAGAATGGTTTTTCGCACATCTGAACAGGTAATGAAGTTACTTGAGCCAAATGCAAGACTCAGAGGATGCCTATGTAGTTCATTTTTCAACCGACATGTAAGCTTAATCACGTGATCAAGCCCATACAGCCAACCCGGTGCTTGAAGGCAGGCTTGGCTCTTTCCAACACCGAGCTGCTAATCTATTAACTTGCCATTCACTCACTTTTTCTTTCTTTAGGATGGATTAGGCTCTTATCCATTGACAATGCAGATCTACCTTAAAATTACCTCATGTTTCAATTTGTTTACCTGTATTTGATGGATTCTAAAATTGCAAATGCAGGCGAACACAAAATCAATCGTATGTGGCGACCACATGGCAGATCGTGTTTCCGCTTGACACGGTTTCTACAGGAAACTATACATTGTGGCTAGCACTGGCTGCTGCACATGAAGCTGAACTCCAGGTTGAGAACTAATCCCACCCCCCCCC
>LIEC01008576.1:0-24232 GCA_001925005.1 Drosera capensis | reverse complement strand
ACCCCCCCCCCCCCCCCCCCCCCTTTGACAGGCATATACATGTTGACTGTCTCATCAATTTGTTAGACAGGAGCAAACTCAACTCTCCTCAGCTCAAATTTGTCATTCTTCATTCTCAGGTTCGGTTCAACAGCCATAAGTTGAGTGCAACTCCCCATTTCACGACAGGGTTTATCGGGCGAGACAATGCAATTGCAAGGCACGGCATTCATGGTTTATATAGGCAGTTTTGTGTAACTGTGGACAGCTCGTGGCTCCGGAAAGGAACCAATACGATATTCCTCACACAGGCGAGATCCGGTAGCCCCTTCAGAGGACTGATGTACGACTATATTCGCCTCGAAGGACCCTTGAGTTAGATTCTTCGACGCCTAGTTAGGTCGTGATACGTGTTTGATGTTTCATTATTTAGATTCAGGAAATAGGAAAACAAGTGTGTTTACTGTGAACCGATTCTCATCACTGATCCATAATGCACTTAATGGCATTCTTCGCAAACCTCACCTGTTGAAATTGATTGGCTAGACAGTGGTACGTGAACTTCTTTTCTTTGTTACTTTAGGCGATGACTTCTTTTCAAGGGGTGTAAATGTTTGGCATGTTTCATTTGATCTTTACTACCATGTTTCAAACTATAATGATGTAAATCTAGGGATCCAATTTCGTCAATTCTTGTGTACCAAGATTCGATTTTTATCAAATGATGAGATTACTTGTTCATTAGGTTGATAGTCAAGATTTTCTTAAGTTAAACAATTCTCTCGAGAGAGATCAAAAGATAATTCCTTTAATGACAAACACGTATCTCTATACGTATCAAATTATCAATGAATCATTAAACACAAGGAATTCTCAATTTTGACTATGCAAATTACGCATTCAATTATTCTATGACGCGTTCAACTTACGATTTTTGATATTATGTTTACATCCTAATCCTTCTCTCAAAGCAATCAAGATTCACAAATCAATCATATAGTAATCAAGTACAAGAAAACATTAAGCCTAAACATCGAATACGTCAATCAATTGAAAAATATCATCTAACAATTAATAATAAAAATCAAACCCTTATCAAGAATGGCTAGATCATCACCCTAAAATAAAAACTTAGTTCATAATTGAGATTGAAATGAACAAAACAGAGTTTGAAACATAGAGAAAACAAACAAAGTGAAGAAAACCGCCTTGGAATTGTTCGTGACTCTCGTCATCTTCGATTCTTCATCGCATCCCTTCGTCATATTACAACCCTAGTTGAGTCTCTGATTAATTAAAAAAAAGTGCATAATATTCCCTCTAAATCAAGAGTACAAAGTAGAATACAAAAAAAATACTAAAGTATGAACGAGAAAATGCAACTAAAAATACGCTGGAGGAAAATACAGCCATATCAAAGCATATGGCCTGCCCATATTCTTCTCGACTTTGGCAAGACAAACCAATCTCAACGAGATACGTCCACGCCCGAAAATACGCCCATGTCATATTTTGTTCGACTTCATCAAATTTCTTCGCTTTGATTCACTTTTGGTTTTTTCCATGTTTTTTCTTGTTTGTTTTGCTCTTAATTGCTTCGTTTTGATCCCAATATTTATTTCCTACATAATTAATATTATCATGGTAGTACACGACTCTAAATAAACCAAATGGCAAATTAAACGCATGAGATGTAGAACAGAATAATGACAAAATTGCATAGAATAATACACGATAATTGCTCAAATCATTGGGTATTTGGGACGTTGATGTCATCGGCTAAGTGGTTCACCTAAACGACGACTATAAGTCAAAACATTACAAAATAATATCCCCTCCTTCCTAATTTACATGAAACAGTTTGATTCGATACGTAATTTTATGTATGTATTAATTTTTTTTGGAATTTGATGAAAAACAATTTTAGTGGTAGTGGGATGTAAGTAGGGTTTAGGAGAGAGGATGAGGAAGAAGATGATGAGATTGTTTGATTAGATTAATATAAATTGATTAACAAATAAATCATTATAAATATGTAATACAAATATAAGAAGTTTTTTTGTTGGTCATTCACATGTAATTTTTTCATTGGTTGATTTTAAATGAATTAACTAATATCATTAAAAACTTTATTATCAAGCATATGAATGATTAAGTAACGATGTGAAAGCTTGGAGCAACAATGTTATACATTTTTTATTTGATCGATCTCTTTTTTGATCGATTATGACCTGAATAATCGCATAAAGAAACTGAGCTTTTGTATTTCATTATCTCACATTACACTAATGTTTATGGTTTTTTGTATTATCCAATACTAGGAGTTTCTTATAATTAAAAAATATATGAATAATCGATAAAGTAAAATTTATAATACACAATATAACTACTTAATGTAAAATAAATTATTTATTATTAATAAAAAAAATATAAAATAATACCTCACACAAAAATACAATGGAAAATTATATACTTAGTTATAAATAAATTGAAAATATAATAAAAAAATATTATAAATATATTGGAATCAGGGAGCAAGATGAAGAGAGTAATCATAAACATTCATCTCAGGACTTGGATTGTCTGCGGTTGAAAAACAACAGCATTGGTGCTGTAATCAAATAATTCCGTTGGATGACAATCAAGTATCAAAAAATTTATGCCTGTGCATGAGGTGTTTTTTCCCTGGCCCTTGGATTACATGTGCTGTTCTTCAGCGAGAGCCGGGGATCCTGTGCCATTCATCTCATGGGAAGCATATGGATTCGCCGGCCATGAAAACGTCACGCAATCATGGCGGTGGGGCCTTCAGCCATACACAACAGATCAGGTGGTTGTAACTTATATACAGATAGTTCTAAGTTCCTCGTACATACAACATGTGATGGTCACGATGAATATTTTTCTAACTGTCGAAATCAATCTGGGCATGGTCATGACTCATGAGCTTCTCGTCAAGTTCGCTGGTGATTTTCGAAGTAACAGGTAACGTTTGTTTTTCTCGCCATACATTTTAAGCACATGAATTTGCGGAAATCATCGATCCCACCATCAACTTCTCAGTAACGGAAATGCAATTGAGAAGAGAAAACGGATGGACGTTGCAATTTCGATATCCAACAGCAATCTGTTACTTCTCATGATTCACGTTACTCTTGCCATCACTTGATCATGTCCTACGTTTCTTCATCCAGATAAGCTGGCTTCCCTCTTATCCCCCATGTAGATGTATACCAATATCCATCATCTTTGGGATCCGTGCCATGGGTAAAGATGAACGGTTGATGAGAAAATTAAGTTACAAGTTCAATTGTATTTCTTGTCGAGGTATTCTCACCTCGATCGAGGAGTGATTGCCGACAAAGTTCTGATTCATAAGATGATTATAAACTTAACTAAGATGATCAGTGTGCTTGTGAATATATTGAATATATATTTCAATTATGCACTCGACAAAACAAACATAGTTATGACATATGAATATATTGACATTAGAGCATTTAAAACAAAATAAACTATGCATCTTAGGAATTGAATCCGACAAAATATATATGGGCATTCTCTTATGTCTTTCGAAATAAATTCAATGTGTTGTCAGAATCAATTACAACAGTTAGCTAGCTAACTTTCATCTACAACATCAATATATAGTTTTCCTTTCTATAAACACAACGGAGAATATAGATACTTTAAACTCCAGACCTAAAATGTAAAACTATAAGCATATGCATCCAACTGATAATTTAACAGCTTTTTCTCTTACATAATACAGTACTGCCAACAGATTGTTGAGAACTAAATGATGTAAGAGGATGAGAAGATTCATATTCTGTCCAGCTAAAATGGAATTATTAAGTGTGATATCTTTAACAATGAACGACTCCAGCTAACACTTAACAACAGATAGCAGCACTGCAGCAGACAAGAAAGTGAAAAGTGCAGTGAATAACTCTGTATATGAGTATGTACATATGTATGGCTCGTTCTCCAATACCCTGCAAAAGAAGCTTGTGAGTACTTAGTAATGTTATGTTCAGTGACTGATTAATCACACTTGTTATGTTAACAAGTTTCTATCATGAAACTGCCCGTATAAGTAGTACTAATAATCAAGCTTGTTTCTGATCAAAATAATCAAGCTCGTTAAGTCATCGACATACAACGTACAAGCCTGAACGCACTGAAGTATATATAATTTGTACCCAAAAAAAAAGTCCACATAATGTTTGCACGAAATATTTCACATATTCTTTTCATCTCATAATATATATTTCATTTGTTTCATTCAAATCGTAATATTTATGATCATCACAAATAAATTATAATATTATCTTATTTAATAAAAAAAATCTATTGCATCCCTGTTATCAAAATCTACTCATTATATCTACAATTTTTTTTTTCTTTTTTCTCATTTCCTTCACCACTTCAACCACTCTCTGAGCAGTCCTTTCATGGTTTTATGTGCTTCATTTTCTCTCTCAATCTTTTTCTCATTTTCATGGAGACAACAAAATCTAAATCCGTCCGTATTTTCTTCACAGGAAGTGACAAGTTGGATTTCAATTTCCAATCTGTAAATTTATCCAGAATAAACTCTTAGATTTATTTTCACGATTTCTGATTTCAATTTTCACGTTGTATTTTTCTGCCAAACATTGTACAAGACCTTTTTTGGAAACTCCAGCTTTGCTGCACCCCGTTAATTCGAAAAAGATAGATACTTTTTCTTTGTTGGATAAATTTGGTTTGTTGATCACACCTAGTAAAAAAAACTCACAAAAATCATTTTTAACGTTCGAATGATTTGTCAAAAAATTAGAATTTTGATATTCACAAAATTGCTTACCTGTTAGAGTTTTCTATTTGGAGAAAATTTGATGGGAGGAGATGAATGGAGAGACACACGAGAGCCAAGAGAAGGGAACACATAATGAATTCAAAAAAGTGGAGGGAAATTGAAAAGGAAAACTGTGGAGGGAAATTTGGTGTTAGGTAAAGTCAAATTATTATAAATATTATAGAATTGAGGGAGTATTAGACTTCATCTCGCTAACTCTGACTCTCAACATTTCTAGAAACTAGAATTTCTGTTGTAGTTACCCGATACTTTCAGCACCCCTAGAATTTTATGTCAAGAACAACATACATATGGTATGGAATGAAAAATGTAGTAGTACTAAATATGCGACACAGACAATCTTTCGTATATCAGATCCTGCATAATGCAGAGCATTCGTGATGAGTCGCCAAGCAAAGGAAATGATGAAGGTGGGGACAAAGCTAGCTAGGGCAATGGCTGCAGCCCTGCAAGGGTAGATCCTCCATTGTTGTGTCAAAGGCTGCTGTAATGTCAGAATTGTGCAAGTCCCAGTTGCCTGATCTTGGAGAGACAAGTATAGTACAGAGAAAGAGCTGTTGAATCAAACCCACCCAACATAAACCACAGCTATTTAACAGTTTCTCTGAAACATTGTCAAGTACCTTTGATCATGAAGAGCTGCAGCAAAAAAAAAAAACTTACTTCATTACATGCATGCAAAACCAGAAGCAAAAAGAAGAGGAGACCAAAGTTTAATTTTAAAGATGATAACTATAAATGCTGATCATTCTTTGGACCATCAGTCATGATAGCATTGCATTAAGATAAGGGTTCCATTTTTCTCATATTAGATAGGCCACACAGAAAAGACAACAACATAATCGAGATAATTTGTTGTGGATAAAGTTTAGGAAGATCGAGTTATACGTGATATTATTCTTGTTGAAAACAACAAATAGAATGTTCCTGGAGAAAGGAATGAAAATAGAATTAATAAGATAGACAACAATACAACAAGTAAAAAAATCGTAACAGATCAACTATCTTCATCCATTGATTAACAAACCAAGATTACCATGAATTAATTCAAAGGCAACCCGGTGACCTGAGGAAGATCACTCCAAAGCTGAACACCACCAAATCCACCTCGACCACCTCGGCTGCCACCACCATCGCCCCGATCACCATTCTCATTGCTCCCGTTTCCTCCACTATTCGTCGGAGTGATCGCCACAGGACCAGGAGCGAACGAAGCATCGAAGAACCACTCTGTCGGTACATCCTTCCTCAACGACGATGACCCCTCATTCGTCGTCGTCATCTCCAAACTCTGGCGCATAATCGGCTGCAGCGGCCTCTCCACCATCGCAGCAGCAACAGAAACACCATTAGTACTATCAGTGTTCTGTTTTTTAGTACTATTATCATATAACATGGCAATCCTCTGCTGCTGGAACTTCCAGTGCAGCTCCTGATTCATTGAGCTCAACGACTCGATCGACGAAGCCAAACTGATGTTGTAATTTCCATTGAAATTGCCGTCCCCGTGCTGCTTCGGGGTCGTACTTGATGGGCATTGAAAAGAGCTGCCGGAGGCTAAATCGATGCCGCCGCCTGCACTGATGACACCACTGTTGTTGGTTTGTGATAATTCAGGGAAGGAAGAGAATTGATGAAACAAGCTGTTGTGGGTGCTCGTGGTGGCTCGCGAGAACGAGCTTGTCCCGAGCTGGAAATCGATTGCAGGAGAGACGACGCCGTGGAGGAACCTCAGCCCAGAGAACCCGAACTCAGACGTACCCATTTGATTGTTATTGTTATTATTATTATTATTATCATGACGAGTATTCACCAGGTGATCGTCTATCAAAGACGATGTAGCACTGATTCTTGACGACGGAGACATGAACGAGCTCGTTTTCAGCTTCTTGTTCTTACGGAGCCCACCACCAACAGGAACGTTCCTTAGGGCGCCGCCTTTAGTCCAGTATCTCCGGCACGTCTTGCAGAAGTGTCTAGGCTGCGAGAGACTATAGTTGTTGTAGTAACAGAACTTTGTGTTCGGGGAGTCACATCTCGGGCACTTGACAACAGGTTGCTGGGCGGTATTCTCTGCCGTCGAGGTAGGATTGATCGACGGAGGCGACGACAACATTTTGGTGGTTATGATGATCTATGTTGAGGAGGCGAAAACGTAAGTGTAGTTATGGTTGTTTGATGCACGAGTTTGGGTTTTGAGAGGTGGCGGGTTGCTTGTGAAATTAATTATGATGATGATGATGATGATGATGATGAGGTGAGTTGATGTTGTATGGGCGTGTATTTTTTTATTTTTTTTTTAATATTTTTGTGATTGGGATATGATATGAATATCAATGAGAAGCAATAGAAATGAAATGAAAGCAAGCTAGTTTTAAAAGAGGCGCCGTTGACATGTATATATAGTGGATGGAATAGACGAGACAAAAAGGGTGGATGCAAAATGGTGTGAATGGTGGATGGTGTCACAATTCATGGAGAGTACCAGAAAAAAAAAAAAAACTAGACTCGAAAAAATTTAGTAACTCAGAACTTTGTTCTTTGATATGCACTGAAGCAACCTATGTATGATGGATGCTCCATTATTTATGATGAAATAGAGCAAGATATTAAAGTGTGAGATTCAAATATTATAACCCAGTTAATTAAAAAAACCTATAATCTTGATGTCTTCAAGAGATTTCAATGATATCTGATCATATGACTAAAATGATTACTTATTCTGAATCATATCCTCACTAATTGTGGGCAAAGCATCCTTTGTAGAACCCTTACAAAATAATCATAAAACTTATCACATTTTTAATGATTAAGCGTTCATGTTTTATAGAGAAAGTCACACAAACGGGAAAAAGCTCTAAAATATTGGGGGTCAATATTTACTACGAAAAAAATGGGATAAAGTGCTTTTAGTCATCTTAACTAAAAACACTCATACAAACACGATAATCGATGTCGTTTATCAAATATGCACATGGATATTGTCACCTATATGTTTACATCGTGTTTGTAAAATTTGATAGTCATCGCTTATACGTGCATTCGAGAATGATATATCTTGTTTTAGAATTATTTTAAACCGTTTATTCTAATGTTTTCTATTTTTATAGATTAGTATATTGGAATGATTTCAATAATTGTTATCATATTTCATTGGAGTGGATAGGCTGGATTGTTGAGTTCTGATATTCATCATCGTGTTTCATAAGTGTTTTTAGCTATTTTGGATAAAAACGCTTTAATCATTTTATTTATCCTAATTATAAAAACCGGATCGACCCGGCCGATTCAACTAGTTGAACCGTGACCTGATGTTTTGGTCTGGTCGGTTCGATTAAAAAACTGAATATGTAATTGACCAGGTTCGATCCTATCAAAACCGACCAAACCCGGGTGGTTCAACCGGGAAAAAAATAAAATTCCAAAAAAAATTATATAAAACTTAAAAAAACACAAATATAATGTACATAAATAAAATTTTTATTTATATAACACTTATAAGTACTATATATTTTAATCAAAACTTTTATATTAATATTAATATGAATAAAATTATATCAAAACGGTTGAACCCTCGGTTCGATTGGTTGAACCAATAACCTATTGACCCGAGTACTTAGCCAAATCGACTATCGATTTGGATCTGATAATTATGCTATTTATTAATGCCAAGACAAATACATGTGGACAAGACATTATCAATAGCTTTGATAGCCTTGACAATAACAAATGTTTACTAGAATCTCTTTGCACCTAGTAAAGTGCAGCAATTGAACCTTCCATTTGTATTCTCTTTAGCATATTTGATCAGTGCCAAAATACTTTTTGGTTAGAATAAAGCACGACAAATTTCATCTATGTGCCAATGAAACAACTTTGCTCATTACTTCCCTTGCAGCCTTATCACTTCGCTCTTTTTCCTCTCATCTCCAGTTTTGAAAGGGAACTCATCTTTTTTAGATTCAACAATATTCCTCCTTTTTTGGGGAATAATTGTAGTTCTCATGATTGTGATCCATCTCGGATCACCTATCCCTTTTTTACACTTTTGCGACTGATACATGCTCCACAATATTGTCACACACTCAGCAGACGTAGAATCGTTGATCATATGATTAAAAAAAATTATTTGCCATTGAATTTATTCTTACATACTAATCGTTGATCACATGATTAAAAATGAATTATTTATCATTGAACTTATCCTTATATACTCACACTAGAGTATCCAGTTTTTACAAATTAATGTTTGATCATTTTATAACTTATGAACCAAAAATTCATTCATATCGATATATCGTGATCCCCGAGAAAGTATGCCATATGGGTTCAAATCCAGAAGGTGGCGTTTTAGTGTTGATCAGTTTTTTCTTGTTCGTGATGATGGAAAAGCTAGGAAACGTGAGCCGCCCCATATTAGCTAACTCGATACTT
Source organism: Drosera capensis (assembly GCA_001925005.1). Classification (NCBI taxonomy): domain Eukaryota; kingdom Viridiplantae; phylum Streptophyta; class Magnoliopsida; order Caryophyllales; family Droseraceae; genus Drosera; species Drosera capensis. The sequence continues at coordinate 14,958 of LIEC01008576.1, read as the reverse complement.
GCCATGTTTATTTCGCAGTTACAGTTTTTGTTTTTTGTTCTGTTTCATTGGGAAGTTAGCTTCAAATTTTGTAGGTTGTACACTTGGAAATCTGGAAATGCAAGGAAGAGAGTGGAGCCCGTGAAGAGGGTGGTGGGTGGTGGTGGACTGGTGGGAGCCGCCCGGATTCCCCGTGAGACGTTTACCAAAAAATCATAAGCCTGTAAACCTGTACGGTTACTCTTCGATCTCATCATTCATAAGATTACAACATTAGCCCCCTGTCTACACTTGTCTTATTTCATTTCCTACGTTTATGTGTTCAATGGCCGATGGGGCTTCTATCATAATGTAACGCTCAAGATCGATATTCTAAAACACGGTATGAAAGGGGTCTTATAAGATTTGTTGAAACCGTAGTAGACATGATCACCTGACCGAGTTTTATTTGTCGAGGATCAAGACTCCAAGATGTATCTTAGAATTCTCTTTCACGCGAAAGCTGGCACATTGAGAACCAAATGCCAGATAAATACTACCACATACTATCACATCTGGTTTCCTCATTAAGGAAAACCAAGCTCCCAAGCACTTGCAAGGGTACACTATGTCAAAAGCTACAAAACATTTCACAATACAAAGGAGGATGATATAGTCGTACCCATCTAACTAATCCAATATTTTGTACTAATAGACACTTGGTTTATTGGTGCTACTCATCCGGTTCCAAAACCTCTCTCTCTCACAGCAGGACGTCAGACAAATGAGTTGATCGTCATATGTAGCATATCGAGGTCAAGGTTTTTCGATTACTGAATCTATAATCAAGACATCCTTGTTATGGGTTAAACAATAGCTCAATCTATCAATCATTGAATCTATAATCAAGATCATTCTCATCCTTAAAAATGACAAATCCATCTCCATAGTCTAACATTATTCGCATCTAAGTTGGAGAGCATGCCTGATTGTCATGGACAAATCAGAAAATATGAGAAAAAGTACCCAAATATGAATCCCTAATCATTTTCCCCCTCTTTTGTTCCAATGGCCTTTGAATAATGCTCTGACGCCACCGGACTCGTTTGCTCCTCCCTTCGCCGCCGCTCCCCGGAATCGATCAGACTTTGAAAGAATGGGAAAGGGTGGAGTTCTACGAATTACTCCCTTGTCCCAAGAAAAAAATTGAAATAACATCAATTTTGAAATATTTTAATTCAAAAATTATTTATAATTAAATTTATTATTATAATTTTAAAAAGTAATATTTGATTATCTTAAATTTTGAGTGATTTAAATTCATTTCAAGGATCTTTTCATAACTTCGAGTCGTTTGAGTTATTTTTATGGTGTTTTTAATCTTTTAAACTGATTTTAAGTATTTTATACCTTCAAATTATGTGTGATTTTATTTATGTTGGGACAAATAAAATTTATTATTATTATTTTAAAAAGTAATATTTGATTATCTTAAATTTTAAATGATTTAAGTTTATTTCAAAGATCTTTTCATAACTTCAAGTCGTTTGAGTTATTTTTAAGATGTTTTTAATCATTTAAAATGATTTTAAGTATTTTATACCTTCGAATTATGTGTGATTTTATTTATGTTGGGACAAATAAAATATAAATATATGATGACTCTTTCTATTCGTTTTATATATATATATATAAATAAAGACGATCACGATCATAGCAATAACAACAAACAAAGTCCCATGATATATATAGAATCTGGGAAGAGTCTGATGCACATCGTGTGTGATGTATGCAGTCTTTTCGAAAGAAGGAAAAAACGATAAATTATATAGTTGCAGTCATGCGAGCACTACTTCAACAGATCTCATTAATTATAACTCCTTAAATTGGTGTTATTTAGCGAGATTAATATTGTGTTGTATCCCAACTCTTTTCTATTGTTTTTCGGGATGACACATCCATAGGTAAATACATATGTAAAAACAGAGACATGATGTGTTGAAGATATTGTGTCTTAAAATCTTCAGAAACCCTAATATGTCTTGTTTATCATAGCCGACACTTCTTGTAATGATAGTTTAATTGAGCTACATGGTTGAAATGATGGTCTAAAGATGACTAAACAGAAGAAGGTAATGACAGAAGAAACTTAATTAATTACTCCATCTATTCTATATAATTTATATTATTTTGATTAGATACGTATGATGATATAGATTTTGATCGATGTTATAAGACGATCAAACATTATTTTTTTGAAAAAATATCATGAAATATTAATGATAATAAAAAAAATACAAATGAAAAAAAAATTACATAGTATTGTAAAAAGATACGTATGATTGATTTCAGATTATGTTATAATCTGAAATCAATAAAAAAAATACAAATCGTATTTTTTGTTGGGTGATGACAAAATCTCAAGCAAATTACATTACATCTAAGAAGTTCGATAACAGCTTGAAAGGGAATCAATTCAGTTTAATGGTAGTGAGCATGTTAATCAACAGTAAAGCCAAAGTTCAACTGAGATATCAATATTGATTACTGTAATTAGGATAATATAAAGAAAAGGTTTAAGTAGTTACTTAATGTTAATTTATGTAATGTTGACTAGTAAGATTCTATGCATGAATTTATAATGGTTCTTAATGTTGATCGAGTAATGTTGAATTCTTTTATCATTTTCAGTCACCGTGTGAGACAATTGAGTAAGCATAACTTGTTAATATTGATAAATTCTGCTTTTTTACGTATACTGATAGGTGAAGTGTTAATTTGATGGTTTTTATGAAAAGAAAAAAATTAAAACAGATATTAGTTTGAGCTGGCAGGTGAACCGTATTAGACTTCATTATTCCAACATTTACCAAAAAGAATTGTATGATAAAATCCGTTACTATGTCATAGTATTGAACTTTCTAATATTTGGCAAATTCCTTGTAGGTTTATCGTAATCAATCATAATAAGAAAGCATAACTAAGATCCAATGATTAAAATATTAATATTATATTAAAAAATTGTTTTCTAATATTTTCAGATATCTATCGTATTAATATTATATTAAAAAATTATTTTCTAATATTTTCAGATATCTATCGATCCTTAATCTCACGATCCGAAGATAAGGAGACTCATTCATCACTCAATCACAAACATATCATCTCATTGTCTCATTAGAAAGCATACAAAAAACTATCGCTCTTCTGTTGAGCGTTTTGAGTATTGAGCAGGCTACCTGAGAAATGAGGATAGCCCACTGCCCCAAATACATGGGCCGATCCAGCGAATCTGAATGGGCCGATCCAATACGAGCATCACAGCCGCTTTTTCTCGACAAGGAACGCTTGCTTAGGCGAAACCTGTGGACAAAAAACGTCTAATGAATCCAAGATCAGTGGCTAGCAAGTTGGGACTCATCTCATCCCGTCTCTGTGGCTGAGATTTTGAATAAGAGCTTGACTTGGATAGGCCGTTTATTTGTTTGGCTTAGGTTTTCTGTGTTGTATACTTGTATTTTGTACTATCACCCACAGTTTGCGAAATCATTATCCCTCACACATAAAACTAAATAAACTTACTGGAGAGGTAATGAAAACTCTCTGGTAGTCAATAAATCTGCCAACAAACTTCGCATGCATGAAAAATCTGTCATATAATTTTTTGAAGTTTCATCTTTTGTATATAATTCTTCTTAATTTTAAAAATAGACATATATCTTTTGAAAATGGATTTTTTGTAAAATTAAAAATTAAAAAAATATACTTAAATTTTGGGATTAAGTGATGATGAAATACAATCGTTATATGATAAGCGACTCATCCTAATTCCTATAATATGAAAAGAAATCAAGGGATCAAAACCAATACCAACCAAAAATAAAACTGCATAAACATGAACAAAATATATTCTGAATAAATTTCTATACTCATTTCAAGAGATAAGATTTTTGTCCATAATAACTCACAACCAACCACAATTTGCGATCTGAAAACGCCCCCTCGCAGTGCTTTGTGACACCCCTCCCACCTCCAAGTGATTCCCTCTCTCCCCTAAAAAAAAAAAAAAAACACCTACCAAGATCTGAAAAAAAAGGGGGAAAAGAAAAGAAATTCAGTGAACCACCAAAATCCGAGCCAATTTCATTTCACCCACCCCCACTCCGACAGAAGAAGACGACGACGAAAATGGCGATGGCATTGGCGATTCGTCGGCTCTTGTCGTCTCTGAAAAAGCCCGCTCTCAGCTCCTTCCATGGCGCCCCTCTCTATTACATGGTCCGCTCTCACTGTCTCATCATTGATGTTGTTGTTGTTGATATTCCGATCTCGTTAATTGATTCCATTTTTTGTTGTTGTTGTTTTGGATTTGATTGATTCAGTCGTCGTTGCCGAGCGAAGCGACATACGAGAAGGAGAAGCCGGGAGTCACTGTGAGTTGTAACTTGTATTGTGTTCTGATTATTGTTGGATTTGTGTTGATCGGATTTGGAGGTTTGATGTGTGTGTGTGTGTGGAATGATGCAGTGGCCGAAGCAGTTGAATGCGCCGCTGGAGGTGGTTGATCCAGAGGTTGCGGACATTATTGAGCTCGAGAAGGCCAGGCAGTGGAAGGTATTGGATTTGTCTTTTGAGTGATTGTTTGATGGATTGGAAAATTGTGGTTGATGAGTGTGAGAACTTGAATCTGGGAATATATATATATATATATGTGTCGCGAGAGTTCAAATGGATCGTGAGTTATTTCGTCCGTTGTGGATTGGTTTTAGGTTGGAAACCTGTGTTATCATGTGGTGCAACTGTGTTAGAGCATCGATTCACTTGTGATTCTATGCCTCACGTGTGCTCCTTACCTCGAGTGTGATAGTCTGCATGTGGAGTTGAAACAGCATCATAAGCGAGGGAAAATAGAAAGCCTAGAAACAAATTGAGAAGTTCATGCCTCTTGACCAATTGCTAATTGGTTTTAGGTTTGGACTTTGGGCTTTGTGTGTGATAAGGGATCTATGGCCATCAATTATTCGAGTTGTAGGCATGGAATCACTTGTGAAGTATTCTGGTTTTGTTTGGAGCTGTCTTGAATTCGAATTTCATTGTGGCTTTTGTTTTGCTTTAGAATTTTCTCAGTTGGTGTTTATTTTTCCTTTTGATGAAGGGGCTCGAGCTTATACCGTCAGAGAATTTTACATCTGTGTCTGTGATGCAAGCTGTTGGTTCTGTTATGACCAACAAGTACAGTGAAGGATATCCTGGTGCAAGATATTACGGAGGAAATGAGTAAGGCATATTTTGTTTAATATTTCTTGTACTAGCACTCTTATCATAGAAGCCTTCTTCATTCCCAGATCATCCCATGTTGATCATGTGTTCTTATCGGTTTTGGACAGGTACATTGACATGGCGGAGTCCCTCTGCCAAAAGCGGGCGCTAGAAGCTTTCCATTTGGACCCTGCAAAGTGGGGAGGTAGGGAGCTCTAAAGATGCCTTACTTGTCATTTGTTCAATTGTTCTCCATAATTTCATCAAGAAAGCTGAGTTCATTATCCTTTATTTTGGTATATTGCAGTTAATGTTCAGCCTCTGTCAGGCTCACCAGCCAACTTCCATGTTTATACTGCTTTGTTGAAACCTCATGAGAGGATCATGGCGCTTGATCTTCCGCATGGTGGACATCTTTCCCACGGATACCAGGTATGCAATCTACAACTACATTTAAGCCTATGTCGCTGTTATGCTATTATGTTGGTCCGTTGGTTGCCGTATAAGACATCCTTTTCTCATGAAACTTTTACTCTGTTGAGATGAGGACCAACTCTTGGGATATAATTGTTTTATTTACCATCTCTAAGGAAACAAGAGTAGATGGAAGAAGCATTTTTTTTTCTCTGTTTTCAAGTCATTGCCTTTGAATTGTTGAAATCAATTTTGCATGTGGCTTGTGTTATAAAATCAATGTATCAATCCCCACAAGGCTTCTATTGCTAGAACTGCCCATCTATTTACACGAAGTACCTACACAGCCTGACTGCCTTTGCAAAAATCTTGTGTCCCATAGTCTGAAGTTGTTGATCCTAATATATTCTGTATTGCTTTTCAAATAAAACAAATCTCTTGTTCTAAAATTCATTGGTTGGTATATAATCTTCACCTCGCTTGGCTGGCACAGACAGACACCAAGAAGATTTCAGCAGTGTCCATCTTTTTTGAGACCATGCCATACAGACTGAACGAAAGCACAGGCTACATTGACTATGACCAGGTAGATATTCATTTCCGTTTAACCTTTGGCCAGATTCATGTTTTTTTTTTAATTAAAAAAATCATTTTGCTATTTTGATTAGTGTCAGAGTAGTTTTTTTTTTCTCTGTATGGTAATTTAGCTTATCTGCACCAAGTAAATGAGTATTAGGATTTGCCTTTTAACACAAAGAATCGGAAGTTGAAAGTTGAAACTACTAACCAAAATAGAGCACTCTAAGCCCTCTCTGAAAATATTGTCAGCTTCTTTGGACTGTCAAATTTGCTATGGTGTAGAAACTGTCTGGTTCTGAGAAAATACTTCCTCTTATCTTCAGTTTTATCCTTTCGTTTGCTGGTTGTGGTTCACCTATAACCTTAATTTTGTATTGCAGCTGGAAAAGAGCGCGACACTTTTCCGGCCAAAACTCATTGTTGCTGGTGCTAGTGCATATGCACGGCTCTATGACTATGCACGTATTCGCAAGGTAAATCCCTTGCTATAATTGCTTGAAGTTTGAATCAAAATTTTAATTGAATTTTCTTTGTACCTTGACCTCATAAGTAAACCTCTAGAGATTGCACATGTTCTGGCCAGGTATGTGACAAGCAGAAAGCTATCTTGTTGGCTGATATGGCGCACATCAGTGGTCTGGTCGCTGCAGATGTTATTCCATCACCATTTGAGTATGCTGATGTGGTGACTACCACAACTCACAAGTCCCTTCGTGGACCACGTGGGGCGATGATCTTCTTCAGGAAGGGGGTGAAGGAGATCAACAAACAGGGGCAAGAGGTGAGTTTTTCATATTTCTCCTTGTCATGCCTAGTAAAGTTGCATTTCATCTTAGTGTATCCAAACTCCAAAGGTGTGATTGGAAAATGGTTCTGGATGGTCTCACAGGTGTTGTATGACTATGAAGACAAAATCAATCAGGCTGTCTTCCCTGGACTTCAAGGTGGTCCCCATAACCATACAATCACCGGCCTGGCAGTTGCTTTGAAACAGGTTGATGTCTTGCAATGCCATGGTTAATCTGTTGTATAGAAAATATTAAACTCTTTTTTCCACTGACCCACTGTTCCTATCTTTGTTTTTGCATCCTGCAGGCTACCACTCCTGAGTACAGAGCCTATCAGGAGCAAGTTCTTAGCAATTGCTCAAAGTTTGCAGAGGTATCTCAAGTCTGTAAATGCGACCATGACCATGATCATTAGACATGTGATTTAATAATCTCATGAGAGTGAATGCTCATCTCTAATTATTGGTCTTCTGTTTATCTAGTGGTTAATAATTTGTACTTGGTGCCATAATTTTTCAGGCGTTGATGGAGAAGGGTTATGAACTTGTTTCTGGTGGAACAGAGAACCATTTGGTGTTGGTGAACCTGAAAAATAAGGTGAATAATTTACTTTTTCACTTGCGCATGATTTACTGTGAGGTCCATCCAGATCGCAAAAGTTTGTCATTAGAAGTAAAGTCAAATAATCTCTGCATATCTTGCAAGTATGCATTCTTGTTCCAAGTAATGATTTACTGATATTTGCTCATATTTATATTTTCTTTCAGGGTATTGACGGCTCAAGAGTGGAGAAGGTACTGGAGTCAGTTCATATTGCTGCCAACAAGAACACCGTACCTGGTGATGTGTCTGCCATGGTCCCTGGTGGCATTAGAATGGGTAAAGTCATTCACCCTCATGCCGCTTGCTTTTATAGTTTGCTAGTTAGTTATCTGTGAATAACCTAATGAGGATATGTTGCTGTCCTTTAGGTACTCCTGCCCTGACATCCAGAGGTTTTATTGAGGAAGACTTTGTCAAGGTGGCTGAGTATTTTGATGCTTCTGTGAAGTTGGCATTGAAAATCAAGAATGGAACCAAAGGTTATTAGTTAGCCTAACGGATATATAAACTCCTAAATAGGATTCACCGTTGAGGGGGAAACCTGGTTTGTGCTGACTACTGACTACTGACTACTGACTACTGACTGGGTTTGATGTTTTGGACTTTGGCATCAGGAACAAAGTTGAAGGACTTCGTGGTGACACTGCAGACTCCTGACATTCAAGCTGAAGTTGCAAAGCTCCGCCATGAGGTCGAGGAGTATGCCAAGCAATTCCCGACAATCGGGTTTGAAAAGGAAACCATGAAGCACAAGAACTGAGGAAGCACAGTACATGTGAGTTAGGATTGAGTCAATTAAATGGTCACCCGAAGAATCCATCTTGATCTGACTTCCAGTGGGGGAAAAAAACTTGATTTTGTTCTGTATCATCTAATAAGTCGTCCATTGCTGGAGTATTCTAATTCAATTCATGTTTTTGTTGACATACAGGACTTCAATTTTGTCATGAAGCTGCTGTATACGGTTCTATCATTCACGACTGCTGTCCGTGTACAATGTGGAATTCCGATGTATTAGTAACACTATATATGTATATTATTTTGTTTTATTATGTCAGTCGATGATGTTTATAATGTATGGAGGTTGCGTACTGACAGCCCTTGTATTGATAGAAATGAAAGCCACTTTTTTCTCTTACACCTTCATCCCTTCAATACATTTTTCAGGTAAAAGTCAACGGCAGTGCAACGCATCTAGTCGCTGCGCGAAAAGAAATCCAAGCTATGTTTTGCTCAGTTTGGTAGTTCCGGTGAAAACAGTGGTCTACAGAATTGTGTCGGCTGCGGTTCTTGTGGTATTGACTCAGATCAAGCCTTACGTCGTCCACATCAAAGTTTCGGCCGTGGCTTTTGGCCTGGATATGGTCAATTTAACTAGAGGTCATGGTGAGATCGATCATGGTGATAGCAGCACAGCTTTGGTCCATATTCTATTCCATGCTCTACTTCAGTTTTCCTGTTAGCACCAGTCTCACGAACTTTGCCACAACCTCGTCTTCGCGATTCTACACTGCTGTGTTATTTACTATGTACTGATTGCTTCAAGGAATTTATCACTGCAACACATCTATCCAACTGCCCTCGAGCAACCATTACTTTTGATATCGTCCTGGCAACATCGGTCTAGCCTTAAAACGTATAAGCATGTATGGGTTATCCATGCTCAATTGTTACCTCAAAATTACAATCATTGCAGAAAACATCCTGTATATATTCCATGTGAATGAAACAGTATGCCACCAATCCGAACTGTGAATCCTGGGAACTATAAGGGGATCACTAATCACCCCCTCCCAAAAGTACAACCCATTCAACTTCCTATTATATTTTCATTATCATCCCTACCCATATTACTACTTCTCCTTTTAGGTTGGAGGGAGGTGTGTTGGAGTGAGAGGGGCAGTTTTGTCCTTACAGTGGAGGGGGTGAGAAATGGAGGGTGTGAGTAACAATTGACAAACTATTACCAAGGGATGTGAGAGATAATTACTATATAATCTATATAAATTTATAATACAAAGAAAAAAGAAGTAACAACAAAAGCGGTCAATTATTCATCACAATGAACTTAAAAAATAAACAAGTTTGTTTTTTCATTTTTTTTTGTTTTTTTTATTATTATTTTTCAAAAAATATTGAGATTTGATTAATGTTGTTTCTAATGGGCAGCTTTTGATGCTGCTTCCATTAATCGTAATACAAATATAGTCTCTTTTTTTTTGTTAGTCTTCCATTGATGTTTATTGATTACATTAAATCATTTTCATTATTTTAAAACTTCATCTCTCATTTTTTACATCATTTTCCCTTCTTCATAACATGAAACTTCACAACTTTATTCTCATTTCTCTCGCTCAAAATTCTTCTTCTTTTGTTGTTGATTGATGATATCTTTTAACTTTATTCCCAACTTCATTATCAACTTTGACCTATATCATTTTAAATAAATATATAATGCAAATGTAAAAAAAAAAATTGTTGGTCCTTATTAAATGGTTTCATTGATTCTTCACTTCATTTTCAACCTTCTACATTTTCATTTCCGCAACTCATTTTAAGGTAGGAATGTACGTGCATGATATTGCCCAACGTAGGATGTGGGAAGGACATTTCTATAAACAAGATGAAATACATCGCCTTTATCCCTATTTAATGATGATAGTGATTAAAGAAATAAAAGCAAAAAAATTATCACAATAAATTTCTCAATCTTTTTCACTAATACAACAAGAAAATTCTCAAATTCTTTCATAAATACAATTACAATTTAACTAAGTAAAACAATTTTTTTCCTTAATAATAATTCAAGTCTTAAGTCAAAATCGATTTACAATTCTTAACTTGAGGAAAATTTACTCGCAACTTTAAATTTGGCAATCAAAACTAAATTAGCAAGCAAATTTTTTTTCACAAGTTGAAATCATCAACCTTAAAACTAAATAATATGATTTCACCTTCATGAATATGATAATATGATTTCACTCATTATTAATCTATGAAAATAATATCATATAAGGTAAAGTCTAGTCTCTATGATACACTTTCTCTCATCGATTTGATCAAAGTCACTTAACACCAAAAAACATGAATTCCAAGAAAAATGAACGAGAGGATATAAAAAAATTTCAAACGACCACATAAAATTAATGGTTGCTAACATTTCTGAATACCACGTCGGAGACGCAAACATCCTCCCACCATACAAAGCATCCCAGACTCAAACTCTCACATCAATCATCAGCCCAACAAAATAACTCACATAAACACAATCAACCCAAACCCAAACCCAAACCTCCTCTTATTCACGATGCTCATCATCACCATCGCCTCCAACTCATTGGCTTCTATTTCTCGCACTTCCTCACTCACTCCTCTCTTTCGCTGCTCCGCTCCTCATCATCGCCGCAAATCATTCGCTTGTCCTGTCTGGTCAACTTCCTTCTCCCTCTGCCTCCGCTCCACCCATCGCCGCTTCTCCGCCACCACCACCTCCGCCGCTGCAATGGCCGATGTGGATGCGATCGAAACGAATCCGCTACTTCAAGACTTCGATTTCCCTCCTTTCGATGCCGTGACGGCCGAGCACGTTCGGCCTGCGATTCGCGCTCTCTTGAAGAAATCAGTAATATAAAACGACGATCGTTATGATCGTGATTATCGTGATCATTGTGTTTTGTGTGATTGATTTGTGATTGTGCGTTTGTGATTGTGTGTGTGTGTGTGTTTAGGAGAGTGATTTGGATGAGTTGGAGAGGAGTGTGGAGCCGACGTGGAGCAAGTTGGTGGAGCCGCTGGAAAGGATGACGGATAGACTCGAGGTGGTTTGGGGAATCGTGCATCATCTGAAGGCGGTCAAGGATTCTCCTGAACTGAGATCCGCCATCGAAGAAATGCAGGTTTAGCTTTTTCAGTGTTTGTTAGGGTTTCCTGATTCTTTATGTGTGTGTGTTGTTTTAGATGATGGAATGCCGAAGTATGGGGAGAAATAGGAGTGAGATGTAGTTGTCGATCACAAAGGAATCTGTTGTTCTTACTAACTCTGTTAAGTATTATCTTTTGTTGGTTTGTTGGAGAGTCGAAAACGTCAGTTGTTGGCGTGTTGGAGTGTTGCAACTTGCAAAAGTTGTGTTTTGTAATTGCAGGTGATTTGTGTTTCTGATTTTAGTTTAGTAAATAAAGATAGAAACTCAATGGTGAATTGGTGATGAATAAGTCATTGTAGGTTGCCTGGTTATTGAAAGATAGTTCAGTCCTTGAAGGGTCCGTGTTACTGTTCTTCCCATTTTTTAAGAGTTTATAATAGAAAGGGGATGTGTTTAATGAAGATTGTCGTGGAATTCTGATGCGCCTTACAATTTGAATTCGAGGCAAAGATACTTCATGTGGGCAACTGTGCATTGGGTGATTAAGTTCTTAAGTGTGTAGCAATTAGTCAATATTTCATTCACTTCTCACTTAGTATGCTCTTATATGAAAAAAAAAACAAAAAACAAAAACAAATGGAAGAAAAATGTTGTTTCTGGTTTGCTTCATATATGTGGTACTAACCTCCTTATGTATCTCCAGCCAGAGAAAGTGAAGTTTGATTTAAGGTTAGGGCAAAGCAAGCCCCTGTATAATGCTTTCAAAGCTATTAAGGAGTCAAACGACTGGAATGATTTGAGTGAGGCTCGTAAAAGGATCGTTGAAAGTAAGTGTGTCAGTTCCATTTTTTGCTGAATAGGGTTTTGAATGTGTCTACAGAGAACTTGAAATTGATTCAACATGCATTATTTATTGCATATGAGTAGGCTGTCATGTTTAGCAGCTGCTTATTTTGTCTCTGTGATTGCAGAGTCAATCAAGGAGGCTGTTCTCGAAGGTGTTTCTCTTGATGATGAGAAACGAGAGCGATTTAATGAGATCGTTCAGGTCACGATAAATTCTTGATTTGAATTCATTTGTTATTCATTTCGTTTATCTTTCAGGTCACAATGATGGCTGAAGTCACTAACTGTCATCTAAACCACATGTACTTTTTAATTAAGAAACGAGTGAGCCATTAATTATCATCATGTGGTCGAAGCACTTATAACAACAAGATGATGGTTATAATCTGCTATAACAGTTATGAAGCCCAAACTAAGTTCCACTGGAATGCTGGAACTGATCCTTTTATTCAAGTAATGAGCCAGTTTGTTTTCATATCAGTATCTTGTTTGATGAAAAGACTTGCGTTTTTGTCAAAGAGTTGAGACTATCCACTCTCCTCCACCAATTCCCCTTTCATCACTTTTCCCGCACTTCTTCAGAAAGAGTCTAATCCCTTGTTGGAGATTTCTTTCCATCATTATGTCATTGATTCTCTACATGGAGTTCCCTCTTGTGAAATTTTTCTTGTGGTAGCCCATGATTATCACATTATTTGGCTGGATGCTGTGTGGCTCATTGAATTTTTCTCTATATCGGTATTGATGCAGGAACTGAAGAGACTATCTGAAAAGTTCTCGGAAAACGTTCTTGATGCAACGAAGAAGTTTGAAAGGCTTGTCACAGACAAGAAGGAAATTGAAGGTTTACCTGCAACTGCTTTAGGTTTGGCTGCTCAAACAGCTGTATCAAAGGTCTTTGTGGAGGGCCTGGACTCTATTCTAGGATGGTTTGGTTGTATTAGCTGAAGGGCGTGTGAGACTGACACGAGTGCTTTTTATCCTTGTACAGGGTCATGAAAATGCTACTCCTGAAAATGGCCCATGGATTATCACCTTAGATGCTCCTAGCTATCTCTCTGTCATGAAATACTGTCAAAACAGGTCTTTACGCGAGGAAGTATTCCATGCTTATGTGACTCGAGCCTCTAGTGATGATCTTGACAATACCGAAATCATCAATCAGATATTGAAGCTTAGGTTGGAAAAGGCACAACTTCTTGGCTACAACAACTATGCAGAGGCACGCTTGTTAGTACCTGTTATGTGCAGCCTAACTATTTATGAAGAAGAAAGAAAGAAAATGAAAATGAAAGTGCTGCCTTACCACTATGGCTTGAACAGTATGACAATGAGAATACACTTTAAACAGAACAGTGCATGTGATCTTCTCTTCCTCGTAATACGCTTGATTCTGTCAGCATGAGTTTGGGGTTCCACTTCCTGCGATGAGAATTTTGTCTGTAACTCCATCATAAATTTAATTAATTCCTCTAGGTCAGTATGGCAATGAAAATGGCTAATGTGGATAAGGCTCAAGAACTGATAGAGAAGCTTCGTGCGGCTGCCTGGGGTCCTGCAAAAAAAGGTAGGGAGTTTCTTCTGTAAAAGCATGCGTACTTGGTCTTTACAAGCTTTTGATTTTAAAATGTTGTTTCTACTTCGTTCTTCTCGCTAGCTTCATGTAGGTTATGAGTCTTGAAATTTTGTTGACTAGTAATTCATTCTCCTGGTTTTTGTATTTGTTTTTGTCTTTTTCCCCCTTTCTATTTATGCATCAGATGTCTACGAGAATATTTTATGACAATTTTTTGGGATCTTTTTGGCCTTTTGTTTCATCTTTTTCCTTTGGGGAAACAACCTATTATGTTGTTTACATGTTCCTCAGACTCCGCTTTGAACAATGTTACAAGGGCCTTTTCTGTGGGATAATTGAAATTGATATGGCTTTTCCTTGTATCCATTTTGGGTTGTAGTTGAACAGATTATATTATGCTTGGTGTCTTGCAGAAGTTGAAGAGATAAAAATTTTCTCCAAGAAGCAAGGTGCACCTGAGGCCGATAATTTAACCCATTGGGACATCAGTTTTTGGAGTGAAAGGCTTCGAGAATCCAAATATGACATTAACGAGGTTGAACGCCTTTTTAGATGCTATATTTATGGTAGAAAGTAGATTTTCCTAGCCATAGCCTCTTATTAGTGCTCATGAACTTCTGTATACAATGTGTTAAATTATGTCTATTTCTTTGGTTTTTATGAAGTAAAGAAAGATCAGTGAGGTTAAAAAATTTATATATTAGGAGAACTTCTAAGAGTTCCTTGGTGCCACCTCTTTTCTAAGAGACGCTTAGGGGGCCATTATAATTTATACATGCTCCCTGGAGTAAGGAGTTTTTAGTTTGAATTTTGCAGGAGGAGCTTCGGCCATACTTCACATTGCCAAAGGTTATGGATGGCTTATTCAGTCTGGCAAACATGCTTTTTGGTATCAGTGTTGAGCCAGCAGATGGTTTAGCTCCAGTAAGACCTGCTAAACCTTTTTACCCTTGCATTGTTAAAAACTAAACAACTGCTTAATGTTTTTTTCCCTTCTCTCTTGTTAACATAGTGATTTTCAATGTTGCAGGTATGGCATAATGATGTACAGTTTTATTGCCTCAAGGATCCT
>LIEC01008575.1:0-56954 GCA_001925005.1 Drosera capensis | reverse complement strand
AATATTTAATAATAGATAATAATTTATTTTGATATATATATATATATATATTAAAATATATTATTAAATTAATTATATTTTAAAATGATATAAATAAAAATATAATTTATATAAGACGCAGAAAAAATTAAACAAATAAACCGGTGATACTTAATTGACATACAAAAGGATCATTATCATAATGGTGTCCGTACAATAAACATCTGTCACTCACTGACGACTTTCAATAAAACAATGTTAATGTACAAAACCTTAATATAAGAGGAATAGTCCCTATCCATTGATCACATCCAAATTATTACATAATATTATATTATCCATATATTTTAAGAAATTTTGTTATTTATCTTAATAATATAAAAAAAAATGATGTTATATCATTACATAACTTAAATTATTATTATCGTTATACAATAATTTTACGTAAAATGATATTTGATCGTCCCGTACATAATTTGTAACGTTAATAATTTTATTATTTATATATAAACAACATTGCAATTTCATTGGGACGGGGAGTAATTTGCCTGATTAAAACCTATAAATAGTTCCTACCCAGGGAGTAATATTATATTATCCAACATATATTTTAAAAAGTTTAATAAATGATATTTGATCGTCCCGCAGATAATTCGTAACATTAATAATTTTATTATTTATATATAAACAACATTGCAATTTCATTGGGGCGGGGAGTAATTTGCCAGATTAAAACCTATAAATAGTTCCTACCCGGGATGAGCATCTAATCACTACATACTTAACATGAGTAACATGATATCTGATAGATAAATCATACCAGCCATCCAAAATTGACTTGAAGAAACAATCAGGTTGACGAGTGAGCACCAGGTGGGGCAAGGATCGGACAAGTAAAGTAGTACCACAAATGATAAGAAAAGCGCTACATGCTATTTTTGACGAAAACATGATGGAAGAGTCCGCGATGGAGAGTCCGCGATGGAAGAGTCTAGCTTCCCATCAGCAAAAGCGTTGGTTGACCAAGCCAAACTGAGGCAAGTACTATATCACAACTAGCGCATCTTGAACCAAATGCAACCTTTCATTTCAGAATACCTTGGAACACAACACATTTCAGAATACCTTGGAACACAACACATTTATCTGATTAATTAGGTATATCAAAAAAGCGTAGAATCACTTCATGAATCACAGGCAAAAGGGTTAAAGGGAACACAGACTGAAGCAAATCACAAAAAAATAGTAAAGGCGAAGCGCTAGTTGAGAGAGGAGCAAGCGAAAGGGCTTTGGCGCCTCTGAGTAAACTTAAGAATTGAAAGAGTCTCATCAAGTGAATAGAAAGATAGAAAAGGAAAAGGGATTTTCTTTTTTACACTGTGAGAAATGTTACAGAATATTGCTGACTTCACCATCTTGTGCATCCTCACATATACTCTCAAATGGAGATCTTGGTTGAAACCCTGAAAACGAATGAAGTATAAGGCAAGGAAGAGATGAAGGCATTAAAGCTATAAGCTTAAGTTTAAAGTTCGGACTACTTACTCTGAGCGCATAATTGCAGGTGAAATGAAGGTGGAACAGGTAATGGTACAACTTCACAGCCTTTTAGAATACCCAGAGCCTTTACAGTTTTTACATAGTATCAGCCCTGTTGAGCAGATTCATCTTCAAGATCACAGATAAACAAGTGTAGACACAAAGAAGATATGTACACATGAACCAGATCATGATGCTGCGATAACGAGCTATAATTACAAAAGGGGATGAAAGGCAACAAGTTGAACCAGAAAAAAAGAAAGATATATCAAATACCTGCACCCTTGCACACCTTGCAATCGATGAGCCCACTTTCTTTCTTCATCTTCCCATCCGTGCAGAAAACACACTTTGTCCCCCCTACACATCAGTGCAGAGTAAGCGACTGATGTCAAAGTTCGAACATGGAAGACACTGAATGAATTGCATATCCAAAGAAAAAAGGTAGTATAATAATTCAACAAGGTATTCTCTCCAACGAGAGAATGAAATCCATGCCTAAAATCTATGAATGCAACGGAAAGATGAAAAAAACTTACCATTTCCAGCACATCGTTCACATGGAACCGGATCTCCCTGCAAAAACCTACCAATTATTCGCTCATCAAAACTAGTATTCAGTAACATATACTCCTACATTGCTTTGAAAACATAGACAGATGAGTAAGACACCACTACCAAAAATCGTCAATCAGATCCTTGACAATGCAAATAATATTTAAGCACACACTTCTACAAGCAGATTGGCATCACTGCGAAGTAACAATAATTTACTGTGAATTGCTATGTCAAACTTTTCTCCACTAATGCTTCATCAAAATTCACACCAATAATGGTTCCCAACGTATATCGTGCTCTTCAATACAGAATCACATAACACATATCAAGTCCAAACTACTCTTGCTCGATTTTCTTCACTACAGTCATCACTTTTGATGAGCACGAATACTTCATTTTGCATAGCAATATAATGATCAAGGCATTATATCGTGCTCTTCAATACAGAATCACATAACACACACTCACACGAATTCCATTAGTTCAGATGAATCAAGACATTAACCAATTCATAAAGGCATTCAACTAACCACATATACACCACACGAGAAATGCTAACGACAACCACTGAAAACATTTTAATCAGTTGATTTTGGATAGTCATCATCAAATGTCACACAAATACACAGGTCCGTCACCATTTCCCTCAAATTAGTCCGAAATAGCTCTAGCACTAACTAACTGCACCGCATTCTCCATTCGACCACCAAATCATTCTCAATTCGACAACACCACAAAAGCATCAACATTAGAATTCACACAATGTGCTCAATATATAGAGATAGAGGCAAACAAAGTACCTTGAGACCTAAGAAGAGAGAAAGAGCGACGGCGACGAGGACGCTGACAGTGGCGAGAAAATTCTGAGTATCGATCGGCGCATCGAATCCGGCGAATAGCAGAATCGGAGGCACGATCAGATTCTGCCTATTCAATCTCCAACGATGACGACGAGGCGATGAATTCGGAATCTCCGGCGTCGTCGAAGAAAGGTATCTCCGGAGAAGTGGAGGCGATGATGAGAGAGAACGGCGGCGCAGCGGGGGACGTTCGTGGTGGATGGTGGAGCAGTGGCAACAGAGTGACGACGACGCCATCACCATGGATAGTGTTTTTGTGAGCCGTCGATTTTCGGTTTCCTGATGTTTCTTCCTGGTGAGTTTAACAAATACACAAAAAAGAAAAAAACAAAACAAAACAAAAGCACGTGCCTTGATAAAAAGTGCGTCCAATATAAAAAAAATATATGATGATTTTTAATTGATTTCAAATGAATAATTAAGATTAAAATGTGATATTATAATCTTAATTTTTTATTTGTTTTGTTTTAATTTTAGTTTATTTTTTATCAATTAATACATTAAAGTGATGATATTCCTTGAGCTTTTTTTTTGTCATTAAAAAATACACATTCGAGTGAATTTTAGAGAGATTAAGGTTGGTTTTGTGTAAGAGATTATTCTTATTGCCAATGATGGAGATTTATACACCCTATCCTTCATCTGTGTTATTTTAAAGCTTCGATAATATAGGATCTCGCAACCTATGTTAGACGAGCCTTTAAGTTCATGCTCAACTGCATGGAGCAAGCATACGTTCAATATCGCCGCTGCCACCGAGTAGAATGTGATCTAAAACTACCATTGCAAGCATCTGAAGGTTTGAACAAGCATAGCTATCATTAACAAAAGTAGTACTCCCCAATTAGTGTAAACTATAACAAATCGGATTACTCACTTCACTACTGAAATTAATGTAAACACAAGTCCGACACTTCAGCTACATCAAATCACCCCAACCCTGGTGTGGATCAAATTTTTTAACATCTTTCTAAGTACTTCACGCATAAGTATCCAATTAATCGATCAAGAAAACTCCACGCCAACCCTACCGCTCCCCGGCAGATGACCAACATTCCGAGGATCAATGAGAAGTAGATCAGTGAATCCCTCAACGGCCGACCAGCTAACTGCAAGGAATTGGATCCATGATTATTGCTACAACAAAAACACAAATGCAGTTTGAATTCTGGGCGATTGGATTGAAATCCAATGTTGACGGTTTAGAAATTATTTTTTTTGTCTGATTATAATTTTTATGAGGTTATTTTTATTAAGCTTTGTTTTATTTTATTTTTTCAGTTTTTTAAAATGCAAAAAAAAAAAAAAATCAAAATAATAATAATAAACCAAACAGCACTTGTGCCTTCGTATCTTCAACCGCTGAGGATCCAACTCCAAACTCCAAACCTTCACAACATCATTCAGAACATCACCCTGTCTTGCAGCAAAATGAAAGGCAAGCAGAAGAAAGGACGATGAACAATCAACTCACGCGCTCCCTCTGATGACGCAGAGGTGAAACGACAAAAATGAACGGCAGCACCAAACTGTTACTCCTGTATACATACGGCCGCTACCCAGAAACCTACCTTTGCTTATGTACTTTGCTATAGTGACTTACAACTTGCAGTGCAGCCCAAGGCTGTCTCGCGCTCTTGATGATATTACTAACCAAAAAGGAACTACCTAAAGTCTCCTGAACCAGGTCAGTGCGAACTCAAGAACAGCATTCACACTACGAGAAGGAATTACATGAGCTGCAGTGCAGTGATCAAAAGGTTAACCCCAGTGGATGCCCATCATGATGTCCAAGATTCAATTGCCTTCCTGGCGGACAAGGCTGTACTATCAAACGCCTAAGCCATGAAATCATCCCCAAAATGCAAACTGACCAACCCATTCACATGTCGAGGAAAAGCAGCAATCCGCAGTGCTCTGCTAGTTATGTATCTTTACAGACTTCTCGAAAGCATGACCATTCTACATAATGAAAAAGATGGACTCACTGTTAGGCTAACTGAAAGTAGAGGGTTAATTTGGACCTTCTCAACCTCGGCTAATCACACCCTTGGTATGCATTGCATCTTAAACAGGACAAATTAGCAGGGCAAAACAGTCACCTGATTGGATACATGAGGCCTTTTAGGAGCAGTATCAGCATGTTCTAGTCCTAGGTACTGTTCCCAAACACCATAGACATCTCTTCTCTGTGGAAAAGCATCAAGCCATTGAAAAGACGACCGATTAAATGAACAGAAACACAAGATGATGTCAACCCGCAAAGAAAGAAAAACAAAAAGAAAAAGCAACCTGAAAGCGGTTTGACACTATGTCAGAGTCCTCAAGATATTCAAGACTGCCCAATGAAAGAAATGCAAACTTCCACTGCCACAAAAAAGAAAAAGAAAAAAAAAGGATCGCTTCAATTCAGCAAGGATCAGAGCAAGCAAGCTGTGACTTTCGGATTGCATACTAGTTCTGAATCCAGGGCAACATGGTAGGCAGAAAAAGGGTTATGCATACCTTTGAGAATTCTTCATCGGGCACCAGCAGTTTCTTTTGTACTTTTGCCTTGATCTCAGCCAAGGTTTCTCCTTCATGGATCAGCAAGAAAAAGGGGTCTCCAAAATTTTGCACCCGCTTTTTGGACACAACGGATGTTGAAAATGAGAACGTTCTCTGATATAAGAAAAAAAATTCTTTCCCTCACACAAAAATAAAAAAGTTGAATCGTTAAAGTTACCATCTGTTTCTGAGCTAATTCCTTTGTAAAATGGTAGACGTGAATAAGTTGATCTTGCGGACCACGGTTCTTCTCTTCTTCCGGTATCTTGGAGGTAGAATAAGAATGTCAACGAGAAATAACATAATAGCAGCTGAGAATCAACCCGCAAGACCAAATAAATTGAAGGCCTAGAAGAAATTTCTGTAAATGAATTGCGGTCCCAGACTAACACCGTAAAGTCCAACGGAGATAAATGGACTAACCTCCTCTGCCCGTAAAGTCCAGTACTGGTAATTGATATGCTCTATTTTTAAATTAGATGGAAAGATCTGCAGAATGCAACCAAATAAGACAAGATATCAGGCAATCCAAGCCTATCAATAATACACAAAACCAGTTATCGAGGGGAAAGAAATACAGACAGCACCTTGAATATCTTGTGGTAGAAAACTTCAAGCATTCTAAGCTCGGCATCAGGATGAGACAATTCCACCTGGCTCAAGGAAAGAGTGAACAAACAGCAAATGGGTTACGCCCTGATAAGATCATCTTCTTTTCAAAACAGATGGTAGAGGAGAAGTGCATTTCACACAAGGGACACAAATTATCACATGAACATATCCCAGTGTCATGAATTCAAAGGAAGCTATTTACCTTTAACTTGAGATCATTTAGAACATCCCCTACAGTACTCTGTTTGGGCAACCTAACTGTGTGAATAGTCACCTGAAAGTGGCAATAAAAATTCCTCCCACTTATTAACTCAATAAAAAAAATATTTCAAATCGAAAACATGAAATCAAATTCTACAACCAAACTCACATCATCTTTTGTAGCATGATGGAAAGCAACTTTCAACGTTTTCAATCCTTCTAGCTCCGGCAGAGGAATGTCCAACACCTCATAGTACAATATATCTGATGTCTGTCAAACGCAGTTTTAGATTCATTAGCTCATGTGCCCATGCGCCTTTGTTCATGATGGATGGGGTAAGAAAAAGTCAGGATAAAGTTAATAATACCTGATTATAGCGGATAAGCATGTCAGTCAAATGATCAGGACAGCGATACTTGATGGGCTGGGGAATTGGTTGCTGAGAGTAACAATTATGGGGTGTAAGCCGGATTTTGGCTGGATCATCGAGATCAATGTGCAGTGCAACTCTTTCCACAACATCATCATAAGTATGCAGCTTTAACCTATGAAAAGTTACATGAGAAAGAATTAGCAGTGCGGCATAATCAACACGCTCGGTCAACCACAGCTTAAGTATGATTTCTTGAAGTATGACTGCATAGTCTCAAGTTAAAGGGCTGCAAGAATATATCTTTTTGTTCACTCACACCATTCACATCTTTAAACCACAAATTCATTTTCATCAAACCTTCCCTTCTTGAACTACCCTACAATGTATATGCGATTTCAGTGTCTTTTCATCGATAGGATTTCCTTGTGAACTATCCTACATAAGACCCCTTAGTTCTAAATTACAATGACAAATGGAGGTTTGCTAACTCACAGCTCCAAGAAAAACTCGTCCTCCTCTGGCCTTGTCAAGGACCGGAAATGAACGACCTTGCAAAAGGACGAAGGAAAACTAATAATAATCAGAGATCTACAGATAAAACCAATACAGGTGCAACCAATAATCTAAGGAACAAAAGAACTAATTGTTGCATAATGAAAACATGCTGGATTCACACGGCAGAACAGATGATAGAATAGTAAAATGACAAAAAAGGTCGATTGGACTCAATCTAGTGCATTGAAATGGTATCGAACCCCAAGGCACCCTTCATCAACCAAACTCTCAGCTACAAACACGCTTTTACCTGGATACTCGAGGTGAGGATACTACGAGAAGGATTAGATAAAGTGATCTAACCCTCAATATAGACCTTCATCTAAGTATCTAACCCCAAACTCTCACCAATCTACCCTGGAGTGAGCCCAAAATCAATAGTTGACAGCTATAAGGGGACCAAAAGTTCTTTTACTGGTAATTAAGCAGAGCCTATTACTTGAACTCATGAAGAGAACATGGTTTACACATCTACCACTTCACCAATGATCGTGATCGCAAATTTCATCTGAGACTGCCCTTAAAAGACAAATAAAAGACAAATAAGACCAATTGACTCCTGAGTTGGCCTTTTCCTCCCGATCATGCCCCTAAGAAAGTAGCTGTGTCACTAATGAAAGAGCAGCTGACAGCATGCGCTTAAGGGATAGAAAGGTCTAATGTAGATGAACCATGGACATAAAGGGGGTTGAATAAGTCTGCATCACAAATCATAGCAACAACTTAATACTTACTAGTTTATTCAAGGGAAAATAGAGTTACATGGGGTCACTATATACCTGGCGGTTGAGAACATAATCCAAAAAGGACGGAACATCGGGATACCGAAACTTATCGGCATTTTCAGTAGAGACAGCTTTCTGAAAGCATATGATGTCACCATCTCCCAGCTAATAATCACAAAAAGGATACAACAGCAAATAAGGTGCCACTTAGATTTTACAGTGCACATACAGGAACATAAGTTAAAAAAAAAACGTATGTATTACAAATGATTACCTGACTCTCTCGAAATGTGATCTTCCTATCAATGAGTTCGCAGATGAGATATGGCTCAAACTTAACTTCCTGACCACAAATACTATTTAATTATGGCAAACCACAGTTCAGAACTTAAAAATAATAATTAAAAAATGCACTCTGATGTGAACTCCTTGAATGAGTATTAATCCCACCAAAGTAACTTCTGTAGCAAAAAAGTGTATAGAAACATTTTGAGAAATTACGGTGAATAACTGCATCAAGCAGAAGCCATAGATAATGGAAAAGCAGAGGAAATGTGCCAAGGTGCTGAATAGATGCAGCATCAGCTATCAAGAAACTGTCCTTTAACTTAGGTGATCAGGCAACTAGGAATGCTGTGGATCTGTTTGTATGAAGCTTGCTTGTGCATCTTGTACATGTAGAATCAGGGGATTCAAACACATTGAAGGATGGGAAGACATACCTCATAGATTTCAATTTCCTCATCAGGGGCATAGCCAGCCATTTGATTCAGCTTGGCCAAAATTTCTGGAGGCTTGTCAGTCCCTTTCACAAAAAGTCTCCCGACATAACTGTAAAAGGTGAGATGAGGTATGTCGCATCACACAAGGCCAAGGGGAAAAACAATAGTTAACCCCAAAAAAAAAACATCCATATACTAAACAAATGGGAAAATTTGATATGTACCGAAGCTCTTCCTTTTCAGGATCATAAAGCTTAAAGAATAGCAAAATATCGTCCTTTGTCTTATCAGGAGGAGGAACAGGCTGCAAATCCTGGATGAATTCAGCTAACGGTTACAACAGCTTGGGAGCATCATAACATTGTTCTAAATACAAGCAAAGAGTAGAGAAGATAAAAGAAACATCGATGCAAATTACCGGACCAAGCTCCACTTCCAAGAATAACTTGAGCTCTGCATTTTGAACCTTGTTTGATACTTCCCTCAGCTGATAAACCTACAAAAGACCGAAGTTATTAATTATCATGTCAAAGAGATTAAACCACCTGATATATTGGAGAACTGATGGTGCCCAAGCTAGATAATCTCCACTCCAAATGGCATTTCTATCTCCAAATGGCATTTCTATGCAAAGCAAACAACTTGTCATAGCTTCCGAGCCTTTTATGTCCCTCACCGGAAAAAAGGCACCAATACAAATATTCTACAACTAGAAAGTTGTGACAACCACCAGAAGAAGATGCAGCTAACTAACATCGAAGAAAGTCATATACATACTACTGTCCGAATTTCAATAACGACCACCTAGGTAGAGCTTTCGCCTCGGAGTCTCAGACTTCACGCTTTGTGCTCTCTTGGAATAGCATAGGTGAACTTATCATTCAATTTAACAGCAGCATGACAAAAGGGAATATAGGAAGAAGAAAGGTAAGACAAAGCTCACAGATTGGAGTTCTTCATGACGCAGCAAGGGGCGGTTGGGGCGGTGGGTTTGGTTTTGTCGCTTAGCCCACAACCAAAAACGTTGAAACTGAACAGATATTCCAGACTCTTTCTCAACCTCCTCCTGCGTAAACAAACTGAAAGGTTGAATCCAAGAAACTCAACCAGCTGGTAGGAACCAAAAAAATTAAGGCAATGCATCACTGCATCTCTTCATTGTCAAACATGCTGGAGATATGGGGATTCTATCGGAACCCATCCTCCTCACATTTATCCTTATTTAAGGATACAGGTTGTACTGAAAACCTCTCTATGGCTGGTAAGGACACAAAAAAGCAGCAACCTATTGTAAACCACAACCCTACAATCTTATTTACACAAAGACTTCCTAGTCCTTCTGCCATTGATCTAGTATTTAGAGGTTCTTGAGGGATGCTTCAATTACTGTGGTACTTCCATCACCTCAACTCATTTTTTAGCTCGCTCAGTGCTCTACAAGATACTTTGGGAGTTTTTCAAAGAAGTATATAAATATGGCACCAAGAGAAGGTGTGCACGTATGATCCAGAAAACAACACGAATAAAAATGGTATACATGAGCAGGAAAAATGATAACCATTTTATGTGGGGGGAAATTTCATTAAACTCTAGAGATCACAGACGCATAATTTGCAAAAAATGCTTCCTAATTTCAAAAGAATACAGACAATTGGTGATCTAGAAAAAAGCATTTAGTAAAAGATCACCACTTATCTTGCGGTATCCAGTGAACAACCAGATGAAAGCCAAAATCTAAAACAAAAGGCTCTTCAAGTAAAACGCTCATGAATTTGTCCAACAAGAACACTTTAGAAACTAAACCCAACAAAAAGAATATAGCTACACGCTGCTTACCTTGAAAACAATAAAAGGCATCCCTTTCTCGATTCTGAACGATTTGACTTTATCATGGTCCACCAGATCAAAGTATATATCCTTTCCAATCTGTTGAACAAGATCTTCATCTCGAGCAACCTGGAAGAGCAAAATAGAGGTCAAGTCAGACAAACAACGAATCAAAGCATATTTTGTATTCAATCACAAAACTAAAAGAGGCAGGAGCAACCTTAATAATGGTGTAGAGATGAGCCTCTGCCTTTTCTTTCTTCTTATGTTCCTTATCTTCTTGCACTCTCTTTAGCCGTTCCTGCATACAAAAATTCATACGCCATGGTTCAACATTGAGCAAAGGAAATCAGATCTATTGTTATGGCAATATCTTACCCGAAGATGTTCGGCAATGTCCCGCTCATTCACATCACAAATAATCTTCTCCTTTTCACTTTCACGAATGTAGAAAAGCATGTAAGCATTTGAATACTTCGTAAACCTAAATGGGGCATTATTGAATCCTGGATTTGCCTGAGGCAACTGCTTGCAAAAGAATAGATGTATATATACTCAATAACCAGAGGCGACCAAACAAAAAGGTGGTCACACGAATGCAACAAAACAAGTCAGAGATACCTCTTCTTCACCACCATATTGTTCCTCCAGGACCCTCTTGATATCTTCTTTTGTTACCCGTTCATCGTCAAATTTAAACCTGGTAAAGCATGTTAAAGGACTTAGTTTCTATGTCAGCAGATAAGAATTACGTGCAAGTGGCACATGTCCTGTTAACAAATGTACAGTTTTACAGCAACACATAAGAACATCTATCAATACTAACAGGGATAAATGCATCAACAGTATACCATTGCTCCGAGACAGTAGGTCTTATAAAAGTATAATAGTGTCCACTATGCACACCACCGCTGTGAACCAGAACACTGCATCCATAGAACAATTCATAATCACAGTGTATATCACTCCAAAATTCACAGAAAGTGCAATGAGAATGAGAGAGGTGGGTCACAGGAACATTAGCATTAAGTACAGACACAAGACAAACATTCACATGCGACTGAATCTATCAAGATACAGAGTACATTTTTTCATAAGCTTGTTAGTTATTTCTTCAGATGGGTTTAAATCCTTCATAACAGGATTGAAGGAGCAACAAAGCAAGCATTTCTCTAGCATCTTTAAACACAATAATACAACATTTTGCGACTTTGAACCCATTATCAACATGTTTTCAAGATGAACAAAAACCATGCCTACAACAGACCTAACAGTAATCTACACCTACATGTTCAATTAAGTCCAATCACAAACATATTTCTTCATGCAGTGAGCAGTAGTCATAGAACAGAGAGGCATCAGGAGCACTAAAACCTAAGGCGATGAAATCCCAACTGGAGGCAATGTCGAAGGAGACGTATTTGTAGACTGCAGTAGAACTTCACTTCAGAGAGTTATGAGAATTGTTGAAGTCAACCCGCCTTGTGGCTTCAGTGCATCACAATAATACAAAAAGAGAAAAAAAGAAAAAAGAATCTCATAAACAATAATCAAACACCCATACCTATGGAGTGTGTAAAGGTTGCGGACACTCCGATCAGCATCGGGAGACAAATACTTGCCATTGTCACGGTCAAGATCAAGCTCAAGAGGGAACTCATATCGATCATTTATCTAAAATGTGAAATATGAATATCATGAATACCACTCGTTAAATACAATGAAGCATGAACAAAAACATAACGCACCGCCCAACTAACCTTCACCATTGTCTCCCGCATGAAATCATACTCGAATCTCATCAGCTGGAGTTCAAGCACTGGTGGAAAATCAATGAATAAAACACCCCTCTTGACATCCTGAAAATGCGAGAGGAGAGGTACAGCTTAACGCCACGTACACTACTGAAGCAGACGGAGAAGTTAAACACTAAGAATATTGCACCCTTCTCTAGGAAGCTAATAACGAGCCATTGGAAGAAGATCTTCCATAAACTCGGCCAGAATGTAATAGCAATCTAGCAGCTTGGCACAGAAAATATGCTCATGCGTAAGAGTATTCCAAGCAAGCCAAGGCACCAACTATAGATGTAGCAGCTGAAATTTCACAACCAAATTTAAAATGAGACTAACCTGCAAACCATACTCCTCAGCCTCATATTTGTTATCACCTTCCAATATTTCTACCTCTACATACTTATCAAAAGAAGCATAGACATCGCGGCAGCCTTTGACATCAAGTTGGATATCTGCCACACCACATGAATATGAGCACAAGCAATGTGAAAAAGTGAATACGAGCAAGTCAACTAAAGAAAAGCACCTACCAAAAAATGATTCCTTCCTGGTAGACTTATAATCCACATTGATGCATTCTATATAGCTCATGTGATGCCCTTCAAACAAATTTTGTATGGTACCCTCAACAACAGTACCCTAGACAAGACATTGGAAAAATGGTTCTGGGAGGGAACTAAGAAACAGAAAAAGAAAAAGATGAAAGAAACACAAGGTACACTTATTTTATCACAATAAACCACCTTCATTTTGTCTTCGAGCTTTTCGCAAAGCACTCGATTGAACTCCTGCACATCATGCTGCATAAAGGAATCATAGGTGTCCCAACCGAAGGATTTGGTCAACTCTTTCGTTGCGACACTACCATCACTATGTTGGAGCTTATAGAACAAACTCTGAAGAGCAAGAGAAATGCTTGTGGAGGGCAGATCATTCTCCGTGGTAGGCATGCGGTAAACAGCCTAGATTTACATAAAAGGGCTAATTAATCCTAGAAAAACTTGTGCATAACAAGCAAGGACAACAAATAGATGGATGAAGGTATGATGCGAACCTTTCTAAAGTAAGGTATATGAAAAAGAGTCTGGAGAAGAGAGTTCATGTAACATGTTGCTCCCTGATTCTTCAGTCCAACATAACCTGCCTCCTCCTTCGAATCATAGGACCAGTAGTCAAACATCATTTGCACTGTGACTTCAGCCTCAATGACAACAGTATCATTCACAAGGTACCCTCTAGAAGGATCATATAATTCACCAAGAGGCATAAACGATGTGAACCCCCAATCACTTTCCCGAGCATTGAACTGATGCTGCGAATCTGTAAACCAAGAACAGGGATTTAATATGAATAGAAATACAAAATTTTAAATTATGCTAATAAATACGTACTAGTCCATTCCTGCTAGCCTACCAACACAAGTAAAGCATATAGATAATACAACCTGCAATCTCTGGTTTCTTGATTCTCATCAGTATATTCAAAACTACAGTCACAGTACACATCTAAACGAAGTCTTGATAATGGACTACCTGAGAGATTAAAAAAAACCGATGAAACCAGCCTACGACACATGATTCTCGGGGAATAAACCCCAAGATACAATATAATGATTCATACACCTCCATTTCAACAGAGAAATAAAAACAGAACTCTGTTATGGATATAGCAGTACTCCTGAAACGGTCTCTTAGATTGACTTCACCAAAGGTGAAGTACATCGCAACCATATCACCATCTTTCCACTCAGCAAAGATTGCAATGTGAAGAATATTACATGCAAGACGCTAACTAAACAGATGCATATAATCTACAGCAGTGTCACTTGTCATGGTTACAATGGACTATCAGTGATTCTGTGTTAAGTCACAACTCACAACAGTAGTAGCGACCATGCAATCCCATCCATTATTTGATTCTTCCTATAAATATCAGTTTTGAAAGTAATAGCCTAAAAGGTACAAATCTATTATGCTTCGTATGGCTAGAAAAGCAATGACAATCTCATTATCCAACAGATTCCTAGAGCATACACCAAAATTACAATACCTTTTCTCACAGAAATCTTGTGTTCAATTTGATTGACAATGGCCAAGCTGAACTGTGCATACCTACTCCACCCATATGGCAAACTCGGTGCATCAGCTACATCAAGGTACATTGACAGTAGGTCCACATTATTCCCTTTTCTTGGAAATAAAAGTATCCGCCTGCCACAAGCATGCCCAAGGCCCCAACCAATTAGAGAATGCCCAAAGCAAATCAGAAAAGTGAAATTCATAGTCCAAAAGCAACATTGTACCATTTGTGACCACCACAAACAAAAACATCCGAATAGTACTTCGTGTTCAGCCTAGAGAAGTTCTCGATCCTCCAACCAAATTTTGTCGTAACATGATCATCCACCGGTTGATTATCCAACCCATTAGCACCTTCTCTTTGTATCTCAACTGACCACATCCCATGTAAAAACATCAAAAAAAAAAAAAAAAAACATCACATAAAGACCAAAAACCTGATGCACCAATCATCGAGATACCGAACCCCCCACATCAACTCTCCAACCGGCATGAAAGGACTCCATGATCATAACCACCACAAAGCACAAAGAACTCAACGACTATCAAGAATATGAGAATCAGTACAGCTACCTTCCATTGGCTGATGATCGTCGGCAACCTCCGAATGCCGAACAAGAATCTCATCATCCTCTTGCTGCACAAACGACAACCACGAAATCAACTCCATCACAAAACAACAACACTAACAAACAACCAAATCAAAGCAAAACCCCTAAGGTTCAACTGCCACAATCCAGAGCCAGATCACACTCAAATCCGCACCAAACCAAATCAGCCACCAAAATCAACCTAACAAACACCAAATCGAACCATATTCAACGGCAAGAAATCACGGAATGTTGATCCAAACTACCTCGATTGGTGCCGTAGTCATCACAGTCAGTTGACACGTGAAATGGAGAAGAATCGAGAAGCTTCGAGGACGATCGAGGAGAATGCGAGGGAGACTTCGACGGTTGAGTGATAGCGCAACAATGGCGAAGAGAGAGACGTTAGAGAGAGAAAGTAGTGAGAGAGGATACTGAGGGGAGATTGGGGTATTTTGGGGATTTTCAGTGTGGGGATTCCGTTTGTGATATTTGGACAATACGGATACTGTGTAAAATGCGAAATTTTATGACTCCTCTTTCGGTTTTGCAACCAGAGATTTGTAGAAGTGAAAGACCCCTCTTGTTCGTTTAAACCTTTTTTTCTTTTTTACTAAAACCAGCATCTAAAAGGAGTAGTGTGTACACTCTTGCTTGTCACCGAGTGGATTTTATGAAGTATTGAAGCAATGGTCAAGATGTCATTGATAAACTTCTTTATCTTAATAAATCAAATTATTTTCATAACTTGATATTGTGTGTTTCATTTTGAAATTCACTTTTTAAGACGAATGGAGTTTATAATTATCACTGAGTGAATAAATTAAATTTAAAAAAATATCAGTTCACAAAAAGGTTTAAATTAATCACACATGTCATTTATAGGCTTGCTTCTTATGATAATTTGCGAAAATTAATTGAAGATAAATTATGATTATGTCAATGTCACATATTCATGAACCAAAAAATGCCTCCACACTCCGACATTGTGTTGTTGTAATCAAAATCTGCATTTTGCAATAGCAATACATCAAATTTTCTCTCTTTCTTCTTGGATGCAAACTTACTTTAAGGGTTTATGGATTATGTGTTTTGACACACGATGTGTTAAGCGAAAATTGAACGATTAAAATTAGAACATTAGAGATAAGGGATTAAGATTAAATTATCATATTTTAATCTTGACAATTCATCCTTATCTTTAAATCTCATCCGTTGGATCATTACTTGACACACACTCCCTTGTCCTTTACTTCAATCATGGGCTCTTTGCTCCGGATTAATGGTTTTATCGATTATCTACAAAAGACATGCTCATTCCGTTTCATAATACAAACAACATTACACAGTAATCACGCTATTTATTACGTATTTTAATACGTTATTTTTTATATGTAATAACAATTTTTTAGTCAGGATAATTATAAGGATTTATTTGATATCGTTGTTGTTTATTATTTCAGAAAATCACCCTAGTATACATGTTGTTCAAATTAATTCCCATTTTATGAAAATATTTCCTATTTTGTATAGTTTCAAATTTTCTTATGCAACTGCATCGCATCTCCATCCTCGTCGTTTCTTCTCCTGCCATCGCCACCGCCACCCCGCCCTGACCACCATCACCGTCTGCTTCATCTTCACCTCTTCTCTCACCCCCAAACTCTCCGTTCGTGTGTTATAATTTTCACCACCATCGGCTCCTTCATTTTTTTTCAAATGAGAATGAAGCCTTATTGAGGAAGAATACGAAGACGTGATGATTCATGATATGAGTAAAATTCAACAAACTGATGGAATTTACCAAACGAAGAGGAATAGAAAGAAGGTCTGAGGAGAGCTGTTGGAAGCATGTGAAGACGAGTTGTAAGTAATGGACGAGCAAACTAATGATTTTATGAATAGATAAACGATATCAATCGTCCTGATTTTTTTTTTTGTTATTGGTTTGATTTGGAGCAACTTTTCAAGCAAAATTGAACTGATTATGAATAGATAAACGATATCAATCGTCTTGATTTTTTTCGTTGTTATTAGTTTGATTTGGAACAACTTTTCAAGCAAAATTGAACTGACGCATTCTTTTTGAAACAGTGCGTCAGTTATGATAAACAATGTCTCAGTTCAAGAATCACAAATAGAATGTCAGTTATGAGAAACAGTGGATCAGTTCAAAAACCACAAACAAGACGATTGTTTAATCTGGAATATTTCGATTGAATTCATGTATGTATTTATGGATATATCAACGTGATATCAATTTTCTTTCAAAAATTCAAATAAAGAAACTCTAGTTTATCAATTTCATCTTTTTTTGTTTGGATTTGTTGTTGGAAATAATATGTCTCATGAGATTATTTAGTTGAATCGAATTTGATTCTTAATTTGGATTTGAGAGTCGATTTGGGTTGATTTTGGGTTTTGATTTGGAATTGAAATGGTTTTCGACAGAAGGTCCTTGTGTGAAATGATTTTGGTCGTGGATTTTGGTTTGATAACTTAAATTATAGTGGTAGAAAATTATTTTTCCGTGTTATGTGCTTTAGGTATTTTTTTTCTAATTTTTGTAGTTATTGGAATTCTCCCTTATTATTTTTTGTTTTTGTTTTATTAGTCGATAAAAAATATTTGTTTATGTTTTTCATTTTTCAATTTTTGTTTATTGTTTTATTTTAGTATTTTTTAAAGTCTCTCTACAGAATGAGATTATAAGGGCTGCATTAACTGTACCTTGTAGGATATAGCCCTCTCACAAATATAAAAAAATAACAATTAAGAGTGTTGAAAAAGTGAATTTCAAAAGTTTGAAAAATGATTATTTTTTTAATTTTGTGAGAGGAGATGTAGCTTGTATTATTGCAATCCTGTTATAAAAAATTATTTTATTTTATAGTGTGTTTTTTTTTTCTTAAATGATTTTTGGTTTCTCAGTGTGTTTGTGAGTTTTATTTTGAAAGGAAGGGATAAAAAGAAAATAAAATGATCAAATTTTTTTCTCATGACACTGTGTTTGTGAATTTAGAATCCAACATAAAGAAATGAGTTTGATTTGAAATCAAAAGAATTTCTTTTACAAATTAGCGAGATTTGACAAAAAAAAAAACTCTTATTTTTTTTCTTTCCAAGTTCACATGCAGGGTTATGATGATTTTGAATGTGACACCAAAACGCAAATTAAATCAAAACCAATTGGCAACTTCAACTCCTCCCGTAAAAAAATAGAGACCGTCGCCGGAAAGCTCTCTTCTTTTGTCCGCACTCACCTTCCCGCCCCGCCCCGCTGCACTCTTTCTCTCTCTCCCCTCACCTCTCCACCCACGCTCTGCCCCAACCCTCTCCGCCGAATCCACCCATCACCGCTCGCACATCAACCAAACCCCGCAAACTCCATCGTCTCTTGCGTCGACAATTTTCCTCTCAGTTAATAGGTACTTCTCTCTTCAACTTCATCTCCTTTCCTCGATTACTGTGCTGCTGCTCTTGGATCAGAAAACGATGGAGTTTTGAGTCTGTGAATTTGGGGGTATTGGGGGTTTGTGGTGGTGGAATTGGTTAGGGTTTTGGGGTGGTGGAGCGGATACGGGCTGGGATTGGAGGACTAGGGTTTTTGAGTTGTCGAGTGATAAATGTGGTTTGGTATTTTCATTCGCTTTAGTGTCTTGTTGATATGAGTTCATTTCCGTATAGAAAATTGTGGCATATGATCACTTCGTCTGGACTCTTATTTAGTCTGAACTTTTACTTATACGGAGGGAGGGTCAAGGACCCCTTGACTTGGAGCTTGTGAGTTTTTTTTTGGTAGGGGGTGGGGTGGGGGGTTGGTTGGTGATTAGGATTTGTGGGTTCGACGGCGTTGGAATTGGTTAGAGTTTCGAGGTTTACAAAGTATCTTGAGTTAGGAGTGAACAAGAGCTTGGGTTGGTGTTTTGTTGGATGACAAATGTGTTTTGGGGACTGTCATTCCTTTTACTCTTTCGTTGGGGTCAATGCATCTTTGTAAAGAAAATTGTGACATCTTATGGTTTTGTGTAGACTCTCTTTTTTTCTTTGTCAATCTAGGGGTGTTGAAATCCTTGACCTTGGAGTTTGTGAATTTTGATGTTTTGTTGCTTTGAAGGTGTTCCAGGAATGTCACAGTTGAAATGGGTTAGGGGTTTGAGGTTTCATGAACTATTTTGAGATGGGGTTTAGGCGTAAGGGTTGTTGATGTTTATTCGGGCAATGAAATGAGAGGAGGAGGAAGCAAAGCGAGTTCCTCATAGTGCATTAAGTGCTTTCCCGAACTATCTTGTGACTTGTGAGTTATGAGTGACCAGTTTGATGGAGGCTTAGTGGTGAGCGGTTCTACCTTGAGGAGGTCAGCTGTAATATTCTCGAGCTCATGTGATCAGATCCTTAATGTTCTCCTGCTGCCGTTATGCAGAATACTTTGTTTGAGTGTTTGTGTCATCAGGTTAAAATGTCCTATTAGTTTGCGAGATAACTGGTACGAGCAGGCCGTGTTTAGGTTAAGAACTTTAGATTGAGGTTTTTATATGCTCAAATTGTTTGATAAATATGTTTTGGTAGTTGCTTCATTAAATTTCATGAAAATTGACACCTAGGAACAGGCTGCATGTTTTGCAAGACTAATGCCATTGTACGATAAGCATGGTAGCATCGCTGCAGAAGCATGGTTGTCAACGCATCATCTATGTGACAACTAGGTGTCCAGTTGCTTCAGAGTCGTCCCGCCTTGATTTTTGGACTTTGGAGCAGGGTGGACGCCATGGTGTCGCTTTGGATGCCTAGGTGCAGCTTTGGGTTCCTAGGTCTTTCATTGGACGCCTTGGGATGCCATGCCGGCTGGTCGTAATCCATATTTTTTCCCTGTAAAATAATTGTATTCATA
Organism: Drosera capensis; assembly: GCA_001925005.1. Lineage (NCBI taxonomy): Eukaryota > Viridiplantae > Streptophyta > Magnoliopsida > Caryophyllales > Droseraceae > Drosera > Drosera capensis. The sequence continues at coordinate 37,100 of LIEC01008575.1, read as the reverse complement.
AATGTAGTTGTTAAGCTTGATAATAGGTAAAACTGAAATGTAAGGTCTGGTCATGTTTGAAATTGTTATTCTTTTTGGGGTGTGGTATATCTCGCTTTTTGTTGGAAACATATGTAGTGGTTGAATTGGAACTTTTCATGATTTTATTATGCATGCTTCGTTTTTATCAGAAAATATGTTCTCAATTTCACTTGATAGCTTTACATATTGTATCAAGTTTCTATGGATATGCATGCTTTAAATCGTGTTAATTGTTAAAATAAATTTTACCTACATTTCTAATGCCTTATGAACTTATCTACCTATGGACGGCTAGGCAGATACCTAGTCTCCTACTTCTAGGCGTTTTATGTCCTCTGCTTGCCTTGTGGCTTTGCCCCTTGTTGGCTATGCCCGCTTTGTATTGTCGTTTTGCAGATTGTATGATCTTTGCATGCTTTGATGTGTAGGTTCGGTTGGGTCTGAAATTTCCTCTGGAGCAAGCATTATTGAACAAGTCTTGCTGAAAAATTGTTCAGCTGAAATAATTTTGGCCTACGCTGTGAATTATATTTGTGTAATCATCATGTACATAAAGCAGGTAATGCTACAAATTTTGTCTTTTCCCTAATGAAATAGCAGTGTTATGTTTAGTTAGCTATGTTTACAGAACTGAAGGTTGCGTCTCATTATTCAGTATCCCCTGCAGAGTTGAAGCTATGTTTTTGTCTCTTTTCATCTTTTGGTAAAACATAAGGTTTTTTCAAGAACAAATGTTCATGAGAAAAGCTTTTTGGTTGCATTTCCTGTTTACAGATTTCATTCCATCGATAACCGACTTTTATGGGCTTCTTTTTTCCAGGTCATTATTGAAGGGTTTAAGAGCTACAGAGAACAAGTTGCCACTGAATCTTTCAGCTCGAAAGTTAACTGTGTAGGTATATAGTTCATCCTTTTAGTTCTCAAATTTTGTGCGTGAACATTTGTATATCAGTATGATTCTCTTAATATATGCAAAGTATTCTCATTGCTCTTCTGTTTCTTATCTTTGCATTTCCATCTTGCTCTTCATTTTGTGCACTCATTTAGCTTTCTAACATAGTATTAAAACTTACTAGGACATCCCACGTCACTAAAAAAAGGTTTAAAAAAAAAAAAAATCAACACAAATTTAGCTCACATAGAACTTCACGCCTTCACTCTAATGCAAGCTATTGCATTTAATTCGGGACAGAGGGAGTAACAATAATTTTAACAAATAATAGGTCATTCAGCATCTTGACCTGTTACTGAAAATAGGACTACAACCCCATGCGATGTTTTTTTTTCTCTACGTCAATGATAGAAAGGGATGATATGACTGCGAGATAGTCATGGTTCTTTTCATTTTCTATTCTCGAGAGGCATTTTCCTTCTTTTAATCTTTATTAGACTAAATTGGAGATCTTCTTATATTGGCAGTTGGGGCTAATGGGTCTGGGAAGTCAAACTTTTTCCATGGTCAGCTTCTGGTTTTGACCTTTCTATATTAGTCTCTTTCTTTCGACCTATTCCTTTCTTTACAGTAATTTATATGAACTATATCTTTATTTTTTGTCTGGTACAAATTTTTCTTCATAGCTATTCGTTTCGTGCTCAGCGATCAATGCCAGAACTTGCGAAATGAAGACAGACATGCTCTTCTCCATGTATGCCTTTGTTCAAATTTCCTGTTAACTATTTGATCCTTCTTCTATCCTATTAAATTTTTAATCATGTCAATATGTAAACAGGAAGGCGCTGGAAACCAAGTCATGACGGCATTCGTCGAGATTGTGTTTGATAATTCTGATAACCGTATCCCGGTAAGCTTAATTGTGTGGAAGCAGTGGGGGTTAATTTAATGTCACACTGACATTAATCAGCAAGTTAACCATCTTCTGAATGTCTTGTTTGATGTGTGGTCACTGCTATGCTTTGTGGATGTGCTTTTACCAAGTAATTCTACTGGTGGTGTGTGTTTTTGATAGGTCGACAAAGATGAAGTTCACTTGAGAAGGACAATCGGGTTGAAGAAGGACGAGTATTTTTTGGATGGCAAGCATCTAACGTGAGGATTTATTCCTCTTGCAGTCATATTTGCTTATCTGAGTGTTTCCTATTTCTTTTAAAAATTCTTATGTTCTGTTTATTCATTTCCAGCTATGCATGTATGGGTGTCTGCATAAGCTTCTGATACGAGAAGCATGTGTGGTTTATGTGTGTGCATGTTTTATGTGCAGAAAAACTGAAGTCATGAACCTGCTGGAGAGTGCTGGTTTTTCTCGCTCGAATCCCTACTATGTTGTGCAGCAAGGAAAGGTATTCTGTCAGGAATTTGTTATCTGTCATGTATCAACTCAAGTGTGGTCCGTATTTGGGAATGCTGCCTGCTTATTGATTTTTTTTTATGAATCTGGCGATCTATGAAATTTTATGCAGATATCATCATTGACACTGATGAAAGACTCTGAACGACTGGATCTGCTGAAAGAAATTGGTGGAACCCGAGTTTATGAGGAAAGGCGTCAAGAAAGTTTAAAGATCATGCAAGATACTGGTATCTCGTAGTTAATATAGAATCTACTTGTCTCACTTAGACAGCTTACCATATATTTGAGGGTTCACTGCTGCAGGTAACAAAAGAAAACAGATCATTCAAGTTGTTCAATATTTGGATGAGAGGTTAAGAGAGCTGGATGAAGAGAAGGAAGAGCTGCGGCAATATCAGCAGCTTGACAAACAGAGGAAATCCTTGGAGTACACAATCTATGACAAGGAATTGGATGACACCCGCAAAAAGTTGGTTCAGGTCAGCATCTTATGCAGTTATGCCACAGTACTTGTATGATTCCAAGTTTCCGCTTTCTTTTCTTAGTGTTCCGATATGCTGTCAATACAAAACAGATCTGGTCATCCTGCTTTTAAGTGGATTTACTGTCTTTTATTTGAATGTTTGCTGTACTTGTCTGTCATATGTTTTCTATAGTGTATAAAATATCGGGGGAGTAGTTCATTTGCTGAGTATTATCTGCATTTGTGTATGGTCGTAGTATCGAATTTTCTTAAACGTTGGATGTTGATTGGGTAGGACCCTGACAATGTGGTCGTCATGGAGAGTCGTTGGATGCTTTGCATGTGCATTGTGTTCATCCTTGTTGTCATTTGTATTTTACATGTCGTTGATTGGAAAAATTCTTTCAGATGATTCCTTGCTTCTGTGATTCTAATGAGATTGTAGATCATATTTGGTTTCTTTATGTTGGTGGTAGATTAATTCCACGATGCTATGTTCGGTAGGTGGATTTAGATAGAGAGAAGGTTTCTAAGGAATCAACTGATGCCCATAGCCGTCTGCTTGAAGCCCATGACAAGTTGAAAGATTCAGAAAGGGAGTCTAAAAAGTTGACTAAAGATCTCCAAGGTCTAATCAAAGAGAAGGAAGTGGCAGAGAAAAATAAAAAAGAAGCAATAAAGAGGAAAATGCAGCTTGAGCTTGACTGCAAAGATCTTAAAGAGAAGATCGAAGAAAATAACCGCGCGAAGGTATTGCTTTGCTCCTACCTTTTGGCAGATCAAAGAAAGTGGCTGTTATTACTATGTCTAAAATCGAAATTCTGAATTTCTTCCACTTAGGATGGTGCTACCAGACAACTTAAGATTGTGCAGCAGGAAATCAAGAACACTGTGAAAGAGCTGGAGAGTATTAGGCCTTCTTACAGCAAGAAATTGCAAGATGAAGAGCTACTAACAAAAGGGTATATGTTCTTATTCTATATCGATGGTTGCACATTTTGATGAACTTAGAGCAATGATCTTCCTTGATGTTATCTTTCAATAGTTGATAGCCTATGAATTATCAGACAGCATCATTTTCATGCTTTTCGTGGGTATGCAATATTTTCACAGAAGTCAGTATTAAACATTGATAGCTATCTTATTGCGACCTAGCCGTTAATTAGTCGTTTATAAGGGGCATGATATGTTTATGAAGTACAAATTTAAATCATCAAAGCCTTAGTGGGCCCATAATGGAGTTGGTCATGTGAACCCTTTCCAATTTGTGCGGAAGAAAGTGTCCTGTTGAGTAAAATTTGTGTCTGTTTTTCTTTTTTTGAGTAATCAGATTTCCAGTTTTCTTAGCCTTTCTCTGCTCCCTCTTTCCTCCGTGAAATACAAACTTGACAATAATTCGATTACTCTGGAAAAGCAGAATCTTATACTTAGAGCAAGAACATTATGAAAATCTCTAGATTGAGGATGATAGTGTTGAAAAAATGTACCATGAAGAAAAAAGCATGTCAAGAGTTTTGATGATGTAATCAAAGAAAGGATTCTATAAGGAGTCAACGCTGTTGGAGAGAAAGAGGAGCAGAAGTTTTCTTTGCCTTGTTATAAGCTCTTGTTGGTGCGTTCTTTCTGAGACAAAGCTGTGCTGGGCAGTGACAAAGTAATTTGGGAGACAGGTATACTGTTTCTCGAATGAATGTATGTGTCTACTTCAAGTTGAAATATCTTACTACTTCGTCTTGGCTCTTTCTGTTGAGTAGAGGGGAATGTGTAACGAGGTAGAATTTTCCTAACTACATGCTAAGTAGGCAATGAGTTTTGCCAAAACTCAAAATCATTCTCTTCTTGAGTATTACCTTCGAGGACATTGACTTCAAGTTAGAGGCTTGACATCAAGAGTATAATCAGTTGTAAGAATGTTGCCAATCTTTAAGGCGAGTCTCACCTATCAATTTAACATTGTTGTCAAGGATATATTGGTCATAGGTTCAAGTCTAAACGTAGACAGCCACTCAGTTTGCTAGGGGAGGGTATGTACTTCTTCAGTACATACACTGTGATAGAAAGGTGCAAGTACATAGTACTTAGAACTTATCGCATGTGCTTATATGTTTGTAAAACTTAATAGTTAAATCTCGGTGCTCTGGTTCCCTAGCTGCTTGGTCTGTCACCTGCTTTCGAGGGGATTCTTTGAGAAAGATGAAGGAGAGAGGAGAGAAGGAGCAAATCGCATGTATTTCATGCCTGAAGATGATATATATGCACTCTTATCAGAACATAATGTTATCGTGGTTTCCTGTCATATCTAGGATTATGGATCGTGAAAAAAAGCTCAGTATCCTATATCAAAAACAAGGTCGTGCCACTCAGTTTTCAAGTAAAGCTGCTCGTGACCAATGGCTTCAGAAGGAGATTGATGATCTTGAACTGGTTCTTGCTACACACTTGTCACAGGTAAATGCTGAAAGCTCTAGGTTAGCTATATAATTTGAGGTTGTCATGGATATTCCATGGTCGCATTGCCTGCCAGGCTTTTGAATTTCTTGCTTCTGGGTTGATAACGGTAAGGTATTTTTTATGTTCCTTGCATGTGCACGATCATACCTTCTCATTTTCATCCCACGTCCTCTTCATATTCTACCTTCAGGAGTAGATGAGGACTAGGGTTTATTCCAACTGGAATATGAAGTTTTGATGGCCATGGGATGTCGTGGCCGATGAAATTTTTGATATCTGGTTCTTTTTCTTGGTTTTATATGCTTGTTTAAACTTATGTAGATTGCTCCTGGGGAATCAATTTTTCCCCCTTTTTGTGGGCAAGGTTTTCTTGAAAGTTGGCTTCCATGTCCTTACGACTTTTAATTTTGCTCATCTATGTAGAATGGGTCTCTTGGCTCAGCGGGGGATCGATTTTTTTAATATTTAATCGAACTGTAAGAGTGGCTCTTTCAGGGTTTTAACAACCGCAAAGTCTGATGTTAGTTCTATAGCAGGCTCAGTTTGCTACTCGGATATTTCATCCTTGTGCAACTCTAAGAGCTAGATGGTTGTAGGATATGGTGTTTTACTATCTCACATATCTGTTTCAGGAGACAAAAATTCTTGGTGAAATTGAGAAGCTTAATGCTCAGAAGACGAATCAGGATGACCATCAAAAGGAGATAGCATCCATGAAGTCAGCCATCGAGCAGCACAATGAGACCTTCAATATAAATAAGAAAAAACGAGACAGCCTGCAGGGTGAACGGAAGTGAGTATGCTGTAACCCATCAATCCATCACCGATACACCAGAAGGGGGAAGAGAAACTGTGTTGGGAGAGGAAAATTTATTAGCACATTTTCTTTTCCTTATCTTTTTTATTTTGAAATTTCTTCTCTTTTTCTCTTAAAGTTGAATAAATTGATCAGTATTATGAATGACCTATCTGTGCAGGCTGTTGTGGGGCAAAGAAAATGCACTTACTTCTGAAATTGAGGCGCTAAAATCAGAGGTTTTTAAGGCAGAAAAAAATCTTGATCATGCCACTCCTGGTGTGAGTTAAAATCTCACCTTGACATGTTTCTTCTCGTTTGCAATTATGTTCATATATTGTATCTTAGCCACAGCTACATAGATTTATGAATGGGGAGTGGAAGGGAAAGGGAGACGAACAGGGAGGAAGACAATGAAAGAGGGAAGAGAAGAATGGCGAGAACAGTTGGGGGAATCCCCAATCTCACGGTTTCTTTCATTGACGCCCGATATCAACTTAAATTACAGATTTACATGCTATGTAAAATGCATATTTGTACATGCTAACTTAACTTAGAGGAAAGAGATTTTCGATAGTTCTGTACAGTTTTGGCTGCTTTCAAATTGGGACTACACTAGTATGCATATTTGAGTTCCTTCAGATTTTAATAAAATTTGAGAATTTATAGCTTTTCCTCAAGCTTCATGCGACTGAACCCTCTAGGCATGAGTTTGCATCCTCATCTTTTGTTATATGACTAATGTATTCATCTCTTTTTAAACAGGATGTTAGAAGGGGACTCAATTCTGTTCGAAAGATCTGCAAGGACCTGGGGATTCGTGGAGTCTTTGGTCCTATAATCGAACTATTTGACTGTGATGTTAAATATTTCACTGCAGTTGAAGTTACTGCTGGAAACAGGTTACATTCCATATCTTATAAAAAGCTGATCATTTTCTTGAAAGTTTTGCCTTTCCACGAGTTGAATAATTGATGTACTATAGTCTTGGGTTAGCATATGTTTTGAATCTTTAGAATTGAGTTAAAGCCTGAGATCTTGAGTGCCATGTGCATTATTGATATGCAATTAATCTTTACTTTTCTTATTTGTGTGCCAGCTTATTTCATGTTGTTGTTGATTCGGATGACACAGCAACTCGAATTATTAGACAGCTGAATTCCTCTAAAGGTGGGCGGGTAACATTTATACCGCTAAACAAAGTCAAGCCACCACATCCTAAATATCCCAATATTTCTGAGGCAGTACCTCTGATGAGAAAATTGAACTTCCCAGAAGATTATACCCAAGCATTTATGCAGGTATTGGTTGTTTGAATTTCTTTATATTTTAGTAGAGAGAGAGAGAGAGAGAATTATTGGTTTTGTGCAAGTATTCTTTGTTTCAGTGAATCCTTCTGATGCTATAATTATCTCGTGTGATCTTAGAGGTGAAGTATTGTGTTATTAGTCATTGCAGTTGACTTTCTTGCTCTAGCACTCAAATACTCAATATGGTTCTTATCAAATTTTGTTGACTTTGGAGCAAATTCCAATAGACACTTGCATGAAAAGTTATATTTTGTATGCTCATTCATAAATTTCCATTTCGTCACGTGGATCAATTAAAAGACGACTACCAGATTGGCAGAATTTGCATGCTGACCTCTGACTTGCAGCTATCTTGTAGTTGCATCTCTCCTAAATTAATATAATGTGTGTCCCTTGTCAGATTAACATGCTTGAATCCCACCGTGACAAAACTTTCTTTTGGGCCAAGTCAATATGGATTCCATGATAATCTGTTGTGATTTTTTCGCAAGTGGTGATCAAACCTTACAACCTGCAAGTACTGCTGGTACAGAACCGTACCAAACAGCTCCTGGGATTCATCCTTGAAATATGCTATCACCAAGCAAATTAATGAAGATTTGGTTTGAATTCTGCACAGTAGTTATGTTAGGTCTATCTCTTGTTTTGTTTTGGCTGATCATCTCAAGAAGAGGTGAAAGCTGTGCTGTACATAACCTTGTCTAGTTATTTTCTTGTGCGCTATGAACTTCTGTAAAAGAAAAAAAAAGCTTTTTCAAGCTGTGCGTCGTTTCTCTTGATAGATCTGTTAATGATACAAACTTTCTTAGGTTTTCGCAAGAACTGTGGTTTGTCGTGATTTGGATGTAGCTACAGCAGTTGCTCGCAGTGATGGATTGGACTGTATTACCCTTGAAGGTTTTATTGGATCTAACTCAAAGTCGTTTCTCTAATCATCCCATCATTGTCACTTTATTTTACATAATCGAGCCTGTTCTAACAGGTGATCAAGTAAGCAAAAAAGGTGATATGACAGGAGGATATTATGATCATAACCGCTCAAGGTTGAGGCTCATGAAATCAATCAAGAATAGCAGAACAGCTATAAACGAAAAGGAGAAAGAGCTGAAGGAAGTTAGGTCACAACTTGAAAATATCCTTTACATGGTATGGTGTACTGCATCAGTTGGTGGATGGATGTGGTATTTCCAGAGAACTAACATTGTTTTTTTTCTTTTTGGCACTTCTATATGACTTTTTTTGATTGTTCTGCACAATCCATGCTCTGTTTGTTGTTCCCTCTGTTGGTTGTTACCTTGGTTTATGTCATAGGGAAACTTCAATCAGTGATGAACATGATCGCCCCCCCCCCCTCTCTCTCTCTCTTTTTTTCCCTGGGTGCTTGTTTGGATACACCAAAATCCCACCTAATATTTTGCAGAAATCTAGGAGATACTCCGTTTTTGGGGCAGGGATAGTCACTGTCCTTGTGTTTTCCTCTCAATAAACCAGTTAACCTTAACATCTCTTACAAATAGATAAAGAGGTTACCGAGCTCATTACTGAGCAGCAAAAAATTGATGCTGATAGGGCTTATGACAGATCACGGTTAGAGCAGCTCTATCAAGATGTATCTGCTGTTAGTAGGCAGAAAAGGTCCATATCTACAGCCATTGAGAAGAAGGTAATTTGAAGCTTCTTGTTACCCACTTTTCCCCTATGCTTTGATCTCTTTGTGGCTATGTCTCACATGGGTGATTGCTTGTAGGAAAAGTTACTCTCAAGTATTCAAACCCAGATTTATCAGCTTAAAGCAAACATTCAAGCAAAGAAAGAAGAGATTGGCACTGAGCTGGTTGATACTTTAGCACCTCAGGAGAGAGAACTTTTGTCGCGATTGAACCCTGAAATTGCAGAGATGAAAGAGAAACTAATTGCGTTTCGGACAGAGAATATGGAGGTGGCAGGATTCATGACATTGATTCTTATACCATGAAGTTGCCCTTGTCTCATAGCTATTAATTTCTGTGTCACAGATTGAATCAAGGATAACAGAACTTGAGACAAATCTTTCGGCAAATCTTCGGCGGCAAGAGCAGGAATTGGAGGCTATAATATTTGCTGATGAAACAGGTATGCGCGCAGACCTGGAATCCAAGGAGAAGGAATTGGATGAAGCAAAAAGATCAGTTGAAGAAGCAAAGGAGCATCTCAAAGGTGAGTTTATGTATGGTTTTACTGTTTACTGGTGGCTGGGGTCTCTGGGCCTATAGATCTACTTGATCAGTTGATAATCCACATTTGTTAACTTTTCTCCAACAATTCTCTAACAGGTGTGTCTGGCTCGGTAGAAGCCGTAACAAGACAGCTGAGCAAGTTTAAAGATGACAAGGATAAATGGATGGTATTGTCGTCTGGAGTTGTTAATAAGTTCTCGATTATTCTGTTAGTAATTATCTAAATGGTTTCAGTTGAATACAGAAGGAGGAAGGAAAGCACAAAAACGACATTCAGCGTCTAGAGAAGGATCTGGAGCAACATATGAGTAATAAAAACATGCTGCTTGCTAAACAGGAAGAATACTCAAAGAAGATTAGAGAATTGGGTACACTGTCGTCAGATGCCTTTGATATGTGAGTTTCACTCTTCTTGTTCCTCGTTCCTTTTCTTTTCTTTTCTTTTTTTCTTTTTCTTTTCTTTCCTTTTATTTTGTGGTCGGTGTTGAGTTCCCTTTTTTCTTTTGCCCCCTGTTTTGTTGGGGTGGGGGTTGACTCTCATTGTGTAAGATCCAGTATGAGGTTGAACTCAAGTTTTAGCTTCTGTATTTCTTTTTGTTGGCTGTAGAGAGGATACTGATATAGTTCACTAAGATTGTGTGGATGTAAGACTATGCGTCAGAGCTTCCACCATGAAATTCCTTCAGAGTCGACAGTATGGATAAAAGAGGAAACAATTTTCTACTAAAGACAATGTGTTGGATCATCTTTCTCAATGTGAGAAGCCAACAATTATCATGCCATTGGCAGCGTCACTCCATGAAGTTAATCTGAAGCTTTTACAGTGTCATTGGGAAGGTCACATCTTTAATACAGTTAATGCGGATTGCTTTTGAAAGCATAGGAAAAGCACATTTTAGAATTGGGTGGCTTATTCTAGTGAAGCAGCTTTTCTTCCATATACTTAACCTTCAAAAAGGGGGAACTTATTTGGAATGGTCCAGCATTCAGCATGTATTTACTATTTGAAAGTCTTTTTGAATTGTTGATGAAGCCAGTCCAGTAGAACCTGAGAATCTTTTATGAGGGATGTTGGTGAAATGACGAAATTAGTCATTTAATCTAGTACTTGAAAATCTGTATTTTTTTAAAAGGTTTATCTTGTTGTATGGATATACTTAAAAACTTCTATACCCAGAGCAAGGTAAAAAAATCTGTTTGACCTCTTATCATTGCTGCTTTTACTAAATACTGGTAGGAATCTAATGAAATTATGGTGTCTTTTATGCTGGCATGAGCCGTAATGGCTCAGATTATGCACAGCACTCATGTTGTCATGGCCCTACAGAAGGCAGTCCTCTCCCTGACTGTGGCTTGTGTGATGTCTACAAATTTATCTCCAAGGAAGCTTTCTCATATTAGCCAACTTGTCATGCTTTTAGCCATCAGAACTATCATGTTGATTCATGCTAGTTTTTTCGATGGTGTTTTACAATTTTCACAAATAATATTGATAGGTACAGGCGCAAAAGTATGAAGGAGCTGCATAAGATGCTGCATAGGTGTAACGAGCAACTCCAACAGTTTAGCCATGTGAACAAAAAGGCACTTGATCAGTATATGAGTTTCACAGAGCAACGAGAACAGCTGCAACAGAGACAAGCCGAGTTGGATGCTGGGGATGAGGTAATGCCTTTGATGGTTCATTGTTTTGATACTACTCTGATTGCTTAGAGTAGCAACTAGTCATCTTAATTCTCGTTTTTTTTTTCCTAATATACTTTTCCCTTTAATTATAGCAATGTCTCTTCTCTGCAGAAAATTAGGGAGTTAATATCCGTTCTCGATCAGAGGAAGGATGAATCCATTGAGCGTACTTTCAAAGGCGTTGCGAGGAATTTTCGAGAAGTTTTCTCTGAGCTTGTTCAGGGTGGGTATGGGTCCTTGATTATGATGAAAAAGAAGGCAAGTATAAGCTAACCCACATCTATATGTTTGAAGTTTGCTCGAAGTATAATTTGTTTTTTGGTGCAAGAATAATATTTGATAAGATTCCCTCAAAAGAAAGCATGCTTGTCCTGTGTGTGGAACGGATATCCTCTTGCAGTGTTATACCAATGATTTTGTGGTGGTATCAAAATTTTAAGACACAAATTAGGGAGTGGACTGTGTGACAAGGAGAGATTTTCTCACAAACCCATACTTACTGTCGCATGCTACATGAATCCAAACGGGTTAGGTACTGCACAAAGATGCAATTTATAAAGGTCCGAAAAAACCATTGGATTAAAATTTGAAACTATCATGTGAGACTTGGTCCATTATTATTGATAGAGCTTACTATTAAGTACAACCTAATATCCTTTTTTTTTATCGTGATTCATGAAATCATCACCTTATGCAATATAGATACTTCAGCCTTGCACGTCTTTTCTAAATGCATGATTACTATCATGTTCAATAGTTTCCCCTTTTTAAAGGAGCTTTTGCATTGCTTATGCAAGCTGGGGAGTCGTATTTGTATATTTGTCCTTTCACAAGAGGAAGACGCATTTGTGCTTTTTTAGATCTTTTAGTTGCTACAGTGTTGCTTGTTTTTGCTGCTTTCTTTTTTACCATTCAGAAGTTGTTGGTGCAATAGTTACTGATCTAGGCTTTCTCATTACTAGGATGGTGCCCATGGTGATGACGACCAGGATGAAGATGAGCCTCGTGAAGCAGAAGAGGGAAGAGTTGAAAAATACATCGGTGTAAAAGTGAAGGCATGTGATACATCTCCTATTGCCGACTACTGACTTATTCCGACTTCTAATATCCCATAAAACCATAGATCTCCTGCCATACTCTGACAGGGTTATGCGCTTCTCCTTACTGATCTGATGAACTCACTCTAGAGCATTTGCTCCTTGCAAATGATCATCGTAGATACTTCACTAAAGTACATTGTCAAAAGTTATTATGGCTTTCACTTGATTGGCATCTGTTTTTGGCAGGTTTCTTTTACTGGGCAAGGAGAAACACAGTCTATGAAACAGTTGTCAGGAGGGCAGAAAACTGTTGTTGCGTTGGCTCTGATCTTTGCCATTCAACGATGTGATCCGGCTCCATTTTACCTCTTTGATGAGATAGATGCGGCCCTGGATCCTCAGTACCGAACTGCCGTTGGAAGTATCCTTATTTTTCTATCATGTGATTTGTGTCGTAAATCATGCTAATCCTTTGTTTAGCAACTTAACCCTTTCTCGTTAGATATGATCCGTCGGCTCGCTGATCATGCAAATACTCAATTCATCACTACAACTTTTCGACCGGAGCTGGTGAAAGTTGCTGACAAGATATATGGAGTAACACATAAAAATAGGGTCAGCCAAGTAAATGTTGTTACTAAAGATCAGGCTTTGGAGTTTACCGAGCATGATCATTCCAATGATGCAGAATGAAGGGTAAGGGCTCGACACGGTAATTGTTGTTACATCACATTGTTTCCTTTCTTTAATAGCTTTTACTGAAATTGAACTGCTTTTCGAATTGAGTATTGACGTTCAGGCCGTGAGTCCCCTTATATTTCTTTACATGTTCATGTCGGGATGCAAAAAATGGTAGCATAATTGTATGTCTCACATTATGATTGAAAATTACAAGGTTCTCTTGGAAATGCATATGTTCTCTGTGATAAAAGACGATGTGATTACCATATACCACATCCGAGCAGGACCTAGACCAGTTACCTTTGCGAAGCACGTAGTCTCTCGTGCCTGAATCTTGAATTCTGCATTTGGAGTAGGGGAAGTTCGCAGACTAATTGCTTTTGCAAGTTTGGTGTCGATGTGAAATCCGACAAAGCTCAAACCTCTTTCAGGCTGTAGATGTTGGCTAATTCTAGTTCTGTCAGACTATCCGGCACTGCCAGCTTGTACAACTATCTGGGCCTTGCTTTCTTATAATTTTTTTGTGCCATTTCTTGTGCAAATTTTTGCCTGTTTGTGCTTTTACGAATTCAGTTGGAATTGATACAAGGTCTTTCTTTTCGGGATCAGCTGCTACTTTCAGGCTAATGGTTCTGTGTTTTTAAATTTCTCTGTTTTCAGGATCTGGTGATACAACTTCTCCATCTGGATTTGAAGATCATTTGAATGTGAAATGACGTAATATAAGTGAAGTTTATACAGTGTTGGTGAACGGGCTATTTTCATGTAACAAGTAGTCTTGTGTAGTGGTTGCAAAAAGAAGCTCCTTAAAAAAAAAAAAAAAAAAAAACTCTAGTAGATGTTGGTATGTTCTTCTATGCTAGGAATTATGTGTATGACTGATCTAAGTCATCTAGTTCTTAGCGTGATCACCTAGACGCTCAGGGCGAATCCTAGATCTATATCGTTTCTCCTTACTCTTCACTTTTTCATTTTGCATCTCATTTCATGAGCATGGCCTAAGTAGCTCTTCACATCCTGATTAGCATATACTTTTCCAGCTCTAAATTGATAGCTAGCTTATGCTTTTGTAGCACTACATCGGATGATTAAAAACAGGTCCTTCATGACTTACTTGTGCACATACAGATGTCTAAGAAGAGTTGTCATGATTTGGATTGGTAGTCAGACCAAAACCAGAGGGAAACAAAGGATCGTAATCCTTCTCTCTGACGCTCATAGGACGCTGATCGACCTTCTTGAACCATGTTTGCGGAATCTTTCCTGTGAACCCATAATTGCCGAAGATCACTTGTTTAGACATCTTCGGCCACGAATGGAAAAAGCTGATTCATGTACATAATCGTGCCTATTGGGAGTTAAAAACATGATGAAGGAAAATGAGGATTGAGCTTTATACCAGTAGTATGGTTGTTGCTGCTAGCACCCTGCCAAGTTATGCTCCAGCTGCCACACTGATACCCCAAATTGTCAGCGTGGCTTCTGGCCACCAGGATCCTGCCTGCTTTCTTTGGCAGCGGAAGCAGAGGCTGCTCGCCAGGGTTTCTGTTCTTCAACAGAACAAGTGATTTCCTTACAGCTTCCCTGGCCAGCTGACATGAGCCTTTGATCCCAGTTCCTCGCCCAGGCTATAATCAGCTAAGGGTTGCTCGAAGAGTCCCAAGGCAAACTTCACTCTCGGTGTTCTTGTCACGGCATCGTTAGTACGGTACATTGGTATCATTTTCTTGTGCACCAGGTTTTTCAGTGTGCTGATGAATTCCTGGTAGTTGTAAGGAACCATGATCTGCATTATGAGAACTAAAACGAATTAATGAATGTTAGATTCAAGCTTCATTCGAAATAACATAAGGTTTTACGTGATCGATTAGCATGTCAACACCGGCATTTACTGAAGCTTGAACAGAATAGGTATAGTTTGCGTGAGGCGGGTATGTGATCCTGTCGAGCCCTTCCCAATTAGAGGTGGAAAAGCCCTGAAAAACTGAGCCTATTAGCACGATATGGCTTACAATAGAAGGGAGAAATCCCATCTTAAACGCATCTACATAGTTAGGATCATGATCGATCCTTACTCGTCAATAATGTATGTTGTATGCAAGAATTTTTTTATAGGCAAGAACTAAAAAGTCGTCCGCAACTATGCTAAATGGATTACTGTAAGGATCTGTACGAGGCTAATTTCTCTCTTTTTCCCTAGAAGTTTATTTTAGCAGATCATGCAGGATTTATTGACACTGATGAGACTCTTATGTGATAACTTTGAATTTCAGAGTCTGCTTCAGATAATTGGTGAGCAGCGCATGATTAGCATCCATCTTCACTCCATTCCAGCTCGAGTATGAAGCCATAACTGTCGCCACACCCTTCTTAATAGCAATGGGGTGTCCGGGCATATGAATCTTCAGCAGTGTCTTCCAATCACTCACTGTGTTGTTCGCATCAATCCCTTTCGTCGTGCCACCATCACCTACAAAGTGCTTCGCACATCCTGCAACCTGTGTCTTACAATCAAACCTGGCAAGTAAGATTTAAACCAACGACAAACTAACTTGCTCGCGAAGTCATGTATATGTCTTAGTTTCCCTTGCTTTCCACCAATGAAAGGAACACCATTCGTCGAGTTGGACGGGATTTGTCCTTGAAGTCCATCAATGATCTTCGTCATCTGAGCCACAAGCTTAGGATCCTCGCTATAGCTTTCATAGCAGCGTCCCCATCTCGGATCTCTACATAGCTAGCCCGGATTTCAGGAAAAAAATTTCTTACATTTGATTTTAACTCGTGTGTGACGTGCCAACATTTTAAACAGGAAATGTTTAGAAAGAAGAACTTAAGGCTCCTGTTGTAGCTTTGATGGTCCTCGGAAAGATTTTCTAGGTACATCATGTGTCAGACCAAAGAACAAAACTACATGCATTCCATGGTATCTATGGTATGTCGTTTTCATGGAATGACGTAGCAGTTTTGTTATTTTCAAACATTTGAGGGGTGCATTGGTCATTTTGATATTAGCACATTTATTTTACATTAATTAATTAATTAATTCTTGACTTTAAAAACAAGCACTTTAACTATCAATAAATCAAGCACTTAGCATACAATTTACTCGGATTTTCATTCCTCGTCAATAAGGTGCATTCAGTCAATAACTTTTTTTCTTTCGGTTACTTTTTAGCAACATGAATTCTTGAGATATCTATGCAGCATTTGTGGTCATTGGATCATCCAATCTTTGAAGATCTTCGACACCGGGTTTTTTTTTTTTTTTTGGTGTTGAGATCAAGTCGTCTTGTCCAGTTCAAGGATTTTTAATCTACATTACGCTCAGAATCAAAACTCAAGGTTAGTTTCCCATGACCTTTTTGTTCGAATTCAATGGATCTCAAGAAATGTTATGTTATGTGTACAATGTGATATACGTCAAACTTGCATTCTTGATTAAGGTGACCGATTAAAGATGATGAGTCATTCTTCCTCTACCTAAACCTAAATATAGTGCTCTCGGATTTCCATTCAGGGAGAAATGCAAGCAGAAGTTAAGACATCAAAAAAGTAATCTATAATGGTAGATGATGATGACAGTTCTGATAGCAGTTCCGAGGAAGATTAGCCACGGACAAGAAAAATTAGCTTCTGAACAATGTTCAGATACAAAGCACAATCTAGGAAACAGAGAAACGAACACCATAACTCAAAAATTCTTCGGGATTTCCTTCTAAAGAATTATTTTTTTCGTGGATTAATTTCACATATTATAGCGCACAAACTATGAATTACAGGGATCAACAGCGATCAAAAAAAGACCACATACCGTACACTCTGGATTTGCGACATCACTACATAGCACACGGATCAACAACAGTAGCATATCGTCCTGCAAACAAGGCTAAATATTCATATCATCCATCGAGTTGCATGGTGATAAGAGGAGATGAAGAGAATTGTATGAGGAATTGATAATTTGCTGAAGGTTTGGAATCGGCAGATGATGAAAGATGGATAGACAATAAAAATATTTGAATTTAAGAGATGTAATAAAATGGCTAGATGAGGGAGGTTTTGAATTTGATTTCAGTTACGGTTGAGGAAGAAAAAATGGAGAAGCGAGGAGGAGGTTGCGGGTAGGCAGAGTAACGGGTCTAATGGTTTCATCTTTGTTTTAATTAAACCATTAATTAGATTAATTAGATTAGTTAGATTCATCAATTAATTGATAAATTAGAAAAAAAAAATCATCAAAAAATCCAAATTCCCAAAATATACTTGAATGACATTCCATGCAAAGTACATATCATAAAACGCATGCATCTTTGTGGATTTAGAATATATATATTGATGTTTGAGTCGAGTGGAGTTTGAGCCTTTTATGAATACAAATTATAATATTATTGAAGTTTATGTATAAAAAAATTATCAAAATCACAACCTAGAAATGTTATGAAAAATAAAATTTGAAATATATTAATTATATTGTGTTTATAATTATGGAAATTAAATATTATATATATATAATTTCGAGCCGTAAATAAATCTTTAATCTATCCGACTCATGAGCTTATAAACGAATCAGCTCGCGAGCCTATCAAGCCGAGGCATGTGTTAAGTTTGACTCATTTAATTTCACGAGTTTAAAATTAAGCTCAAGTTTGACTCACAAGTTTTTATCCAGTGAGAGATAAACAAGTTTACAAACTGATTCAACTCATTTATAACCCTAATCAAGTATTCCTTTAGTCTGATAAACACGGAACATTTTGATTCTGATAGAATTTAGTCTTATTTTCTGTGTTAAGGTGGTATTTGGCTAATTTTTGTTGGAAAAAGTTCCTAGAAAAAGAAAGGTTAATGCCACAAAACTTGAGATTGGGTTATATTTGCGTCTTGTCAGACGGAGGAAGTATACGAAAAGAATCAAATGTTTGTTAACCTAAAAATGTTCCCAGGAAATTACTAAGAGGAGGCAAACAACTTTTGCTTTCCTCGTGGACAAGGTGGCCTTCTGTCGGAAGGTTGACAAGGTGACCATCACATTCAACAAAAAGGAATGTATGAAGAAAGACTTAACCAAACAAACAGGAAGACCACAGCAAAGGGAAAACCATAAACATAAACCAGGAATGTCCTAATCTGCAAGAAAAGAAGAGAAGTCCACGACATCGAACCAACAAGGTATCCCTTGAGCCTGTGCACTAATTCGAACATATATAAATTCGCAACATGATCATCAAAAACTTACTCGGCTTGACAACTCCAGGAGGCTAATATAATTCGCCTACAGGTGGCGTTATAATTGGCTAGGAAAGAAGCAGAAGAACAACTTCACAGATGAATGCCGGAACAGCTGCTCCATCAGATCGTGTGTATGAGGACTTTAATCCCCCGACGATGTGGAATCATACGGATGCAGCCGATATCTTCTGCATCTATCTTCCAGGTATCTTCTTCTCGTATATTACAATGACGAGAAAAATAAGACTAGCAACAACCAATGTGGTATATGATGGAAAATAATATTCAGCATTAGTTCCTGTGATTCAATCCTTCAAAAACCATATCATGTCACATATGCTTCTGCTGCTCTTTGTATACAGACTTCAATAAGGAGAATCTGAGGGTGCAGCTGACAGCATCCAAAATGCTGAGGATCGGCGGACAACGTCCCGTTGGCGGTAACAAATGGAAACGTTTCCTCAGGGAAGAAGAACTCCCTGAAAACTGTGACACCACTCAGATATCAGCCAAGTTTCAAGATGGTAGACTTGACATTAGAGTGCCAAAGCTGGTTCCTCCGGTGAAGCAAGAAACACCGGCAGTGGAGGCTCTGCAGCCTCCAGTGGCAACAACTATTGATCAGCCTCCACCACGACCAACCCTTTCTCTGCCACCTACTCAACAGGAAAAATCAGATAGCCGAACAGTAACCAATGAGAAGCCAGGCAAGGCGAATGAGACTCAAGCAGGTGGTGAAGTTGCGCATCTTCCAAAGATTCTGGAGAAGGGAAACGAAGCAGAGGAAGAGCAAGAAGAAGAAGAAGAAGAAGAAGAAGAAAACAAAGGGAGAAAGGAAGATGATACCAGCAAATCGGATGCGATCAATCAACAGAAAGAAAGCATGAGCACAGTCACGCCATGGAGTAGGAAACCCTCTGCAGATTTCTACAGCAAGCTGAAAAATCCAAGAAACTTGCAGAAGATGGTCACCATTGTTGTTCTTGGTGCTTTGGCTGGGCTGTTCATCATTAGCATGCTGAAATGGTGCAAATGCGAAAACAAAGACTTTCAGTAGCTGGCGATACAGTGCCATGTCCACATACTGATATAGCACCATGAATGTACACTAATGTACCTACTGCACAAAAGCATGTTTATTGATAGTACAAAGCAAGAAGTGAGATTATTGGGATTTGTTATCAAATAGCTACCATCATGTAATGCAAAGCAAGAGAGATAAAAAGTGAATATAAACTTAGCTACAACGTTACATTTGATACAAACCCTTGGAAAACGGGACATCACACGATGAAGGAAGACAAGAGAAACCACTGGGGCTTCATGTAAATACACCCCTAAACTAAGCTAGATTGACCTACACATGTTTCAGGAAGAAATGGCAACACGATAAACCTTATTGGGGTTAACAATACCCTCTGTAGGTATAAAGATTAACAGAAGCGAGACAAAGAGTCCCGTCTTAGACCCGCTCACTTGGCGCTGGCCAGTTGAGTGCGAATGGCCTTGGCAGCTGCAACCATATTGCTGAGAGCAGGCTTGACTTCAGAGTACTTACGGGTCTTAAGCCCACAGTCGGGGTTGACCCAGAGAACATGGGACTCGAGGACCGCAAGCATCTTTGTGACACGATCAACAATTTCTTCAGTAGAGGGAATACGAGGTGAGTGGATGTCGTAGACACCCGGGCCGATACCAGCACCGTACTTCACTCCCTCCCTGAACACTGACAAAAGTTTCTCATCTGATCTCGAGTTCTCAATGGTGATCACATCAGCATCCATGTCAATGATGGAATGGATGATATCATTGAAGTGTGAGTAGCACATATGAGTGTGAATCTACAAGAGCAAACAGAAATGCCAGAATTAGCTTTACTGTAGTTAACTCTGGAACCCACCATGAGGGATGCTT
Source organism: Drosera capensis (assembly GCA_001925005.1). Classification (NCBI taxonomy): domain Eukaryota; kingdom Viridiplantae; phylum Streptophyta; class Magnoliopsida; order Caryophyllales; family Droseraceae; genus Drosera; species Drosera capensis. The sequence continues at coordinate 16,981 of LIEC01008575.1, read as the reverse complement.
TATGACGCATAGAAAGAAGGAAATGATAAACAGTGCATTAACAGGGGCTATAATTCAATGAAGATGATGCACAATCAAAGTATAATCGTAAACAAATGGATTATTTTGCTGTGACCACCATCAATCAAATTTGATAGTCGCGTGCAAACCTAAGAGGCCAAAGGGTGCATAACCATGCATTTTAAATATCATGTTCATGGAATATCTAGGGTCTCAGTAATAGCACCTGGGTAGTATCTTCGACGCCAGAGTTGGTAATCCTGAAGGAGTGGACAGCCCAAGCCAAATAGTGAGCGTGCTCAGATTTTCTCAAAGGCAAGCCCTCCCTCAAGGCAGCCTCATCAATCTGGATCACAGTGATGCCAGCCTTCTCCAGATCCTCAACCTCGTCCTTGATTGCAAGAGCAATCTGGAAGCATGTCTCGGATCTAAAAAGGAGAAAAAAAACAATATTAAAATCGTGAGAGTGAGTACATACAGGAAATCATCTTGATGGAAAAGGGTGAGTTTCTGGTATTAACCTGGGTTGGTCATTTCTGACAAAAGACCAGTTCAGGATGGTAACTGGACCAGTAAGCATTCCCTTCATGGGGCGCTTGGTCAACTCCTGAGCAGCAGTAGACCAGAAGACTGTCATGGGCTTTGGGCGACTAACATCACCATAGATGATTGGTGGCTTCACGCAGCGAGAACCATAAGACTGAACCCACCCATTTGCAGTGAAGGCAAAACCGGACAATTGCTCCCCAAAGTACTCAACCATGTCATTTCTCTGAGTCACACCATAGTTGAGAATTTTAGTGATACCTTGGAAGAATTTATAGGTACCGAGGAACTGAGGAATCTTCAATTACAAACAGAAGCTCACCTCGGGCTCTCCATGCACCAGAACATCAATATCTAGTTCTTCTTGAAGCTGGACAACCTTTTTGATCTCCTCCTTAATAGCTGCGACATATTCGTTTTCAGAGACCCTGGCACATTAAGCATTACCTTACTGATTTCCATGTTTATACAATCCCAAGTCACAACAACTATACCAACTGGAGAAATTGAAGTGATTAAGGTGACGGCTCACTTCTTAGCCTTGTATTCACGGCGGACTTTCCTAAGTTCAATAGTCTGAGGGAAGGAGCCGATTGTGGTGGTTGGAAGAACGGGAAGGTTAAGTTTCTTCTGTTGAGCTTCCAATCTGGCACTCACATTAGTGGCGCGGCGGTGATCAGAGCCCTTGAGGGCTGCAGCCTGATGAAGAATAAGCAAATGTCAAAAACAGCGGCTTAACAGAAGATTCATGATATACGAGAGATGGACACCTACAGCTTTTTGGACAGCCTCGTTTGTCACTCTTGGTGAAGATTTTCTTGAAGCATGAGCTGCAGCATTTTCAGAGAAAAATGCCTGATGCACAGAATAAACATGGTTTAGTTGAAAGTGTTCGAAATCGATCTGAAATCAACTTCAGACATAATTCAGAGGAGAATGACCTCGTCCTTCTGTCCAGATAGTGCCTTAGCCAATGCATTCACTTCAACAACTTTTTGAGCCGCAAAAGCAAGCCATGACTTGAGCTCTTTGTCCAGTTTTGTCTCATTCACAAGATCGACAGCAGTGTGGAGAAGAGAACACGAAGTAGACACCACTAGCTTGTCTGTAGAACTATCAAATGACAAAATCAGCACATATCAATGCTAGTGTAACTTGAAAAATGGAAAAATAACCTCCTGTTTGATATTACCTTTACCCACAATGCCCTCGAGACTTTGAAGGGTATCATTGGAAGCAGCAAGGTCATTGGCCCAGATGTTTCTGCCATCGACAACACCAGCAAACAAGTACTTATCGGAAGGAAATCCTGCCTTGATCAGCTCAAGGGTTTTTGCACCACGAACAAGATCGAATCCAAAGCCAGATACGCCCTTCAGGGAAGTCAGTGTCTTATATGCCTCCTCAGTAATGTCAGCAAAGTAGGTCTCAATGAGAACATTTAGGCCAGATAAGGAAGACTCAAGCCCGGAATAAGCTGATGTAAACGCTTTCAGTTCCTCGGAATCAAGATCCATGATGAGTTTTGGCTCATCAAACTGAATCCAGGAAGCCCCGGCTGCCTTGAGTTCAGAAATAGCTTCACTGTATATTTTTGTAAACCATGGGTTTATACTCAAATGTGACAAAATGAAACAGAAAGCACACTATCCTTGTAGTTGTAGCCTTACTTGTATATAGGGAGGATTTTGTCGAGCAGAGAGAGAAGTGAAAAGGATTTCTCGGCCTCCTTTGCTGGCTTTGATAACAACAAGTACGATACTGGGCCAACAAGGACAGGGACGGTGTCAACTCCAAGCTGCAGAAGAAATCAGGAAATAATCAGACCAATTAAGCCCGATGAAAAAAACTGACTAAACTTTCAGATATTGTGGCAATACATTATACAATCAACATATCAGAGCAAACCCTTTAGAAAAGTTAGGTGAAAACCAATAAAATACACTGCAAATGCTTATGTAGGCATGCACTACTCTCAACGTCAAATCACTGCCAAAGTTTACATGCTAGTACCCACACGAAACAAATCACAACGTCCGCCAGATATAAGTTCAGACTTCAGAAAGATCTAATGCAGAACTCTTGAACGAGTGGATGCCTGAAATGAAGCAAAAAGACAGAATACTTACGGCCTTGGCTTCCTTGTATTCATCCACAGCCTTGTGTGACGCATATGTGAAGTTCACATCAGGACCAAGTTCAGGGACAATATAATGACTGCACACATTGGCAAATACACATCACCAATTGGCAAACTTCGATCGTGCATGGATTAATCGACAAGTTTAGGTTCATTATAAAGCACATAAACTTTAAGTCGAGGAGAGAGTCTTTACTAGTTGGTGTCGAACCACTTCGTCATCTCCATAGCAGGGACGGTGGCATTACCCCTAGCCATTGAGAAGTACACATCGAATCCGATCTCACCGCCACTCCATCCATATCTAGGGGGAACAGCACCAAGCATTGCTGTGGTATCCAATACCTGATCGTAGTATGAGAAGGTGTTGCTAGGAATATACTTGGTCCCAGCATCAGCCATCTGCTTCCAGATGTCTGATCTGAGACCAGTGGCCACCTTCTGCAACTCCTCGGCACTGCTCTTCCCATCCCAGAAAGATTCCAAAGCAAACTTCAGCTCTCTCTTGGGACCCATACGAGGGTAGCCTACTATGTGTGACGACATCGTTCTGGTATACCACATAAAACCAAAGTACCATACATGTCAACACATTATCAATATTGAAACAAGGGTCCGTCAGAGATTCAGTCAACTTATGATATACATAATCCAAATAGACCTCCTTTGCCACTCCCACAGTTCCACTCCAGGAAAACAAGAAAAAGGAGGGCATAAGGGAAGCAAGAAAAGTAACACAAGATCAATGCAAAATCCAAACTTGAATTTGAATGTTCTGATAAAAAATGGACAAGTATACCTATGACAATAGCACAAAGTCTCTCAGATTTTTCAGCCAGATGGCTCCTAATCTTTAAAAATGTTACATGAATCATGATCCCCTACTTTTTAAGAACAAAAGCACTATTTAAAAAATCGCTATTTTTATGTTTTTTTCACAATCCCCCTCAAAAAACTGCAATATACATTGGTACCTCAACAAGGAGATCATCGACTTCACAGCGGGAACAAGATTGGTGCTATTTTCCCACTATAAGCGCTAGCATGACAACATCATAACCAACAAACTGACAGATCTTTAGACAGTACACCAATATTCCTAGCAAGAGGAGTGAACAATCAATTCATAGTATCATATAGCTTGTTTTCGAAATACAGCACACGATCTCCCTCAAATCAAAGGAAATCCATTCAAACATTTCACTCACACATAAACAAGGCAGACTATGCAAAATCTAGGATATCAGATCATACGACAGCAAGATCCGAGTTCTCATGTCTCACAAGTAGCTAGATCTGATGCAAGCTACATTACAACTCGACTTCTAATGGTTCACTCGTATCACAAACGTAGTCATGAACATCAACATGGGGATTTCCTTTTAAAAGAGACAGCAAGATCCGAGTTCTCATGTCTCACAAGTAGCTAGATCTGATGCATGCTACATCACAACTCGACTTCTAATGGTTCACTCGTATCACAAACGTAGTCATGAATATCAACATGATAACTGTCTTCGAATATCAGATCCGGTCTACATCGAATCAAACCAAATTCGCAACAAATCAATCAACAACACCAAAACAAACCACATCCAGCGATCCACCACAGATCGACCAGCACCTCATATCCAAATCCACAAAACCACACGAAACCAAACCAACACTTCGCATCAGATCCAGATCTACAGAGACAAACCACAACAACAATCATCAAATCCATATCCAACAAAAACACCTCAAATCTCATCAATTCCTCTCCAAATCCTAGACCCCTAGCCACATCAAATCCATTCTCACATCAATAGCAACAGATCCAACTCTGAACACATCAACAATCATCAAATCCAGATCCAACAAAAACACATTAAATCTCATCGATCCTCCTCCAAATTCAACACCGAACTCCACATCCAATCTATTCTCAACATCAACAGCACCAACAGATCCAACAATTACCGATGCAATCACAACTCAACAAACAAATACTCCAACAGCACGGTGAATCGAATGTACCTGAAACGACGGACGGAGACGGCTACGAAGCGGTGGCGGAACTGGTGGTGGTTGAAGGAGGAGAAGGAGACCAGAGAGAAATGCGCGAGGGAAGTGAGTGAGATTCGGTGCATTTATATAGTGCTGATTTGTGATGGTGCCATCATTTTTTGATTTTGTTTTCCCTTCTTTTTGGGAAAATTAAAATTAAAATAGAAAATTGTGAAATATCGTTGTCGGTCACCCACTACATGTGACTTCTATTGTTAGATTGTTCGATGTGGTGGGTTTTGAATTTCGATTTTTGGTTTTCTGGATCTGAGAAATCGCGCCTTTTGTCTCACTTCACCGTCGCCATTTTCGCCCATTTCTGTAATTTTGTTGAATTCCACTTTTCGGAAAAAATATTTGTTTTTAAATCATTTGAGAAGAAGAGGTGCCCACTACTATTTTGGTCATTGTTTCGTCTAACAAAATTCAATGACAACAAACAATTTTTAATTTTTTTTAATTCTTGTTTTTTGGGTTTGAGGCAGACACATACTATAAAATTCAAGATCCCGATTAAGAAAAAAAGGATTTTTTTTGTTGTTTTTTTCTTTTTCAGACCTTGTATGGTCTGATTTTTTAGCCTGCATTTTCGAAAATATAAGTCCCAAATTTGAGAAGGTTTCAATGCATAAAGTTGGTTATGACTTGAACTACACTCCTCTTTGTCGGGGAACATAAACCAGTTCTTTTTTCCTTTTTCCTCCATGCAAAGTTTTTTGAACACTCATTTTTATTAATCCATTTAAAAATATCAAACTCTCGATGACTTAAATCAACTATATTGATGAAAGAAGTATTTTTTTTTTAACTGTGACCAAGTTCTAATTAATTTACGGCAACACTAATCATTAACACTAGGGGAAAAAAATATGGACCTTGTTTATGTAGGCAAATGATCAACCCACAGGTTATTGTAACAAAAATCTCCTATGGCGATTTTTTTCCTTCATCACGATGATTTTGACAGGGTAAGGACTCAGGACCAGAACGGTTGGTGTTTGGCATACAACCAAGTAATCGACTGTATGAGCTGCAGCATTGTTCCTTCCATTTGACAAGAACACAAGTACGCAACCAACAGGAACGCAAGTGATATTTTCTTTCCCTGCATGATTGATGCACTTGTAATTTTGATCTCATTTCCTGGTCTTTCGGGATACGCTAAGAATGGGCACGTGAAGGTTGCGTTGGAGTTTATGATCAGAATGCAGGAGGAAAGAAGAGGCGTGACTGGATCACGGTTGTGTCTGTTTTGTCTGTCTGTGCGGATATGTATTCCGTGGTGCTTGGGAAGTTTGTTCATGGGTATGCCAAGAGGGTTAGATTTGATAATTTAGTACATGTTTCGACCATACTAATAGACATGTATTCAAAATTTAGGGCAGTTATGACTGCAAGGTCGATCTTTGATGGAATAGATGATAAGACAGTGGTTATTAGGAACTCAATGATTGATGAGTATGTTCAAAATAGAGATCTCGAGGAAGCACTGAGGCTTTTGAGACAAATGTTGTTGGATAAAGGGGTTGAGCCAACAAATGTTACTATCATCATCGAAAGCGCTGCATGCATGCGTTGACTATAGCGATCTCAGAGTTAGAAAAATTCATTGAACCTCATATTTCATTGCTGATATCAAGCTTACAAACGTTTACAATCGAGTCGGGTAGAAATGGATCTCATTCATCCCGTTGGTAAGCACTCCACGACATAACCCGCCGTAGAATGTGCAGCCAAGTTAGTCTCACGAGATACCCATGAGCAAGAAAATTGATTAAAATTGCGAAGCATTAGTAAACAATCTTCCACAATCCCACCTTCAATAAATCGATCAGGAGCCCTCTCTCTCAACATATTCATGAATCTCAAGTAATCCTCTTCCAACCTGATTCTATCCGAACCCAGAGCTCGAGCAAGCTCCACATCACACCTCATTGGCAAAGCTTCGCCTACAAAGGGAGAGATTACCCACCCCTGTGAAGAAAGTTCCACTTGTTCTTATGATAGCGCCATGTTCTTCTCTGAAGGTCGTAGCGCCGCATCAATGTTGATTTTGCAGATCCCAATTAGTGGAGCTTTCCATCGTCTATCACCTGCCTCTCCTTTTTTCTCTTCTTGTCCCATGCGACCGTCACATGCAGAGTTAAAAGTCGCGAATGGACTTTAGAGCTAGCTCCACGAGCAGGTATGCTATCTTGATCTCCCCTTTATGGCCACCACCTAGTATCCAAAATTCGACCTCCACGGATATTGGGTACCCACAGATCCCTTATGACTCGTATCTCAGAACCCGACCCAACTCTCTCAAGGATCTCATATTCTAGTAACTCTTTCACTGTCCAGATACTCCGCCAAATGTACAATGGATTGTGCCCCAAGGTTGCTGTCAGCGAGCTTCCTCGAGGCAAGTATTTTGCTTTCATGATCTTTAAGGCTAGAGCATTAGGGTTGAGAATGGCGCGCCACAGCTGTCTGGCAAGTAAAACATCATTAAAACAGCCAAACTCCCTGAAACCTAAACCTTCCTTACCTTTTGGTTAGCACATTTTACTCCATTTTATCCAGTGTATCCATTTCTTCTCTGAACTCAAGCCCCATAGGAACTTATTACAAACTCTATGTAATTCTTCCATCATCGTGTCCGGCATTTTGAAGCAACTCAGGAGGTATGCCGAAATTGCTTGTAGCACGGCTATAATCAGCACCTCATTACCGGCTGTTGACAGTAGTTTGGTGTCCCGACGAGCCAAAGCCTTCTTCATCCGGTCTATTGAACCAGCAAATATTACCTTCCTTGGACTGCCCACAACTTAGGGCATCCCTATCCGCAGGTCTTTTGTTTCTTGAATGCCCAAACTCTCGGTGAACATGGCTCTGGTAGCTTGAGCTGTGCCCGGGCTAAAGCAAGTAGTAGTCTTCGTTCGGTTAATCATTTGACCAGAGGCTCGTTCATGAGTATTCAAAATGTTTTGGATCGTTACAGTCTCGTTCTCCCTAGCCTTCCCAAACAGAACGCTGTCATCGGCAAAGAGTAAATGTGTTACTCTTGGAGCCCCGTGCAAACTGTAATCCCATTGATGTCTCCCTGTCCTACACTTCTCTTAATAAGATGTGTGAGTGCTTCGCCACAAATGGCGAAGAGGAAAGGGGACAATGGGTCGCCGTGCCGAAGGCCACGTGTGGGCTTAAAGGGGGACAGTGACACACCATTGAGAAGAACCGAAGAAGAGACTGTCGAAACACATTTCATTATCAACGTCACCCACCTGTGAGAGAAGCCCATCAAACCAAGCACTCCTTCTAGGAATTGCCATTCCACCGGTCGCAAGTCTTTGCCATGTCCAATTTCATTGCATAAAACCCGTTCGTCCTTGTCTTCTTATTTTTAATGAAATGCATCTTCTCAAAGGCCGTTATGACATTGTCCGTGATGAGACGATTAGCGACAAAAGCCCCTTGCGAATCTGAAATAAGATCTAACAAGAGCTTTTTAAAACGGTTAGTTATCACCCCGGAGAAGATTTTATAGATAACATTGCATAAGCTGATAGGTCTAAATTGAACAAACTTACAGGAGATTTAACCTTAGGGATAAGGACAATGAGAGTGTAGTTAATGGGCGAGAAGTCAGCCTCAGTATTAAGGGCACTGAGCAGCATATTCTGGACGTCTTCCCCCACCGTCTTCCAGTGGGTTTTAAAGAACTGCGCGTTCAAGCCATCAGGTCCCGGCGCATTCTTTTCAGACATGTGTTTCAAAGCTTCCGTTATCTCGTCCTTCGTGAATGGTCTGTCTAGGAGCTGATGGTTCGGTTCGGTCAGCTTCACTCCCCAATTTGATACATCTAGACCCTCCAGCTGGGCTCCTTGGGACGAAGACAGTGTTGTAAAATGGTCAGTCAAAATTAGAGACAGCTCTATCCAACCGCTCTTTGACCCGCTGCCCGCCGCAGAGTTTTCGCGCCCACGTGAATTTGGGGCTCCTAATCCCAAATCAAAGAGTTGGCCATGTTCTAGGGCTTCGCTAAACTGTTCCATCAGGTGTGGGTTCCTAATCAACCCACCTTGCTTTTCGTTGTTGTATAATATTTCATTGAAGTCTCCAAATACCAGCCATGGTAAGTCTGGCGTTTCGGCTAGAGCTTTTAGCGCTTCCCATGACCTCGATCTTATTTCGGCTCATGGTTCCCCATAAAAGCCGATAAAACGTCGGCGAGGCCAATACTCCGAGCTACCAATAGTGACATCTATATAATATCGTGATATATGTTGGACCTGGGCATCTAGCAGGTCATCCCAAAGCAGTAGGAGTCCACGGCTTCGTCCATCTGAGTCCTTCGCAACGCCATTTCTATGCTGGGTTTGTCTCTTAATCCGGTCTAACTCGCTGCCTTTGCATCTGGTTTCTAATAGGAAAACCAGGTGGGGTCTTACTCTCGTAACGATATCTTTAAGAGCTCGAACTGTACAGAGGTTCTCAAGCCCCTGGCAGTTCCAGCATAAGGCCATTTATTGCTGACGACGCCCCTGTCGATCAAGGGATGTCGCCAAAACAGATTCAAGTGAGTCTACATTAAATTCCTGATTTTTCTGGCACAACTGAGTCTTCTTTCGTTTATTCTGGATGGGATCTGCCATCTCTGGCCTTCTCTTGCCTAACCCTGGTAGTGCCTCTGAATTTGCTTGTCCCTGATGGGCCTCTGGTCTGCTTCTTCCAGTATATACTGCTGATGCAATCCATGTGTGGGCTTTCAATGCTGAAACCTTAGTCATCTATCTGGTTTACATTCAGCTCTCCCAGAGCTTGTCTGGGCAATTCTCCGGCCCATTGGCCTGATTCTGAGTCACACCACTTGTCCGACTATTCTCCATGTCAGCAGAGGCCCCACGAATATTTTCCTCAGGCAAATTACCAAAGATCTCTTCCATAATATTTTCTTTCCCTGCATGATTGATGCACTTGTAATTTTGATCTCATTTCCTGTTTTTTCGGGATACGGTTCCGCGTTTGAAAAAAGTTTCCCTCCCGAACCCACTACCGTCGTCGTCGTGTTATTCCGGCCATCTGATTCCGATCACTGATCCTGGTCTTCATCTCGTGTTTCTCTTCTGGCATTTCCGGATTCGTGCGTCGGAGATCGTTGATAACCACAAAGGTACCAAGACCTTTCCTAGGTGAAATGGCCTTTACCAGGTTCCATATTGAAGATCTTCTTTGCAACCTAAAGTTTCCTTCCGACACCCAAACTGATGGGGGATCTTGTACTCTGCCAATCTGTGACCCAAAAGTTCCAATCGGAAAAATAGAAGTTTGACAATCTTTCGTACCTGAAAGCCACCCATCTACGCTCTTCTCCTTGAGAACCAACCACCATCCCACGCATCAGAGGTTTGTCGATAGGAATTGCTACCTTCGGACGGAGCTTTGTTCCGATAGCCCATCCCCTCTCGTCAACGTCCATCTCTTGTATCTTCCCAACTTCTTGCCTATAACTTTCGCAGTCTTGCTTCGCATCCCACCCGATGTGAGATTTTCACATTGAACCCAGATTGGGATCGTATCGAACTTGTACTCCGAAATATGCAAGGCCGGATCGTAGTTCGCAAGATTCAGAAGGTGATTCTGGTAGTGCAATGGGCCTCCTCTTAGAACCTTCATCTTATCGAAATCGAGTTGAAAACGGGACAAGAAGACGTTGTCTCCCATTGCTTTGCATTCAACGACTCCTTTGACGACCCAAGATCTCACCACCGAGGATTTAAGCACGTCTATTGAAATCTCCCAATGGAAGAAGAGTTTACCCACTGTTTTTAACTCATCTTTGGCATCGCCTCCTAGATCCGTTGCTTCGGCTTCAATTTCCTTCCGCTCCATCGCCATTAGCCTTAGCTTCTGACCCAAGTCTTCAATACACTCCTCTACTAATCACATATTGCAGATTGTGTGTTCTGTCTTTTTAGTATTCATAGACTGTGGATAAAATAAAGCACTGCTAACACCTTGACGGTGACTGTTGCCTCCACCAGAGGAAGGGACCGTCTCCATAAGAAAACCCAGAGAAAGTGCACTCAGAAACTAAATGGAGGAATTGATTTGAAAACAATAAAATCAAGAAACTGTTTTGTTGTTTTAATCATCTTAAAAATCTATTACAACATTTAAAATAAAAAAGATTTCAATTTGGAACCGTCCTCTTTTCCTTCCGAACCTTATACAAATCTATAATACCTTTGATAGATAACAAATACTGTTATCATTTATAGTAGGTAGTAACATTCCTCGTCCTGATAATAAACCAAACCATATCCAAGTCCGATATCCCCAAAACCTGAAACAAAATCCCCAAAATTGAATCCCCGAATCACAAGCCCTAGAAATCTCAATCATCCCCCATCCCCCCTCCCCAAATCCTCCGATGAAGCGCTCTCCGCCTCTCGATTCCACCCCATCAACATCCAAATCCATCACCGAAACAATCAACGGAACCCACAGGTTCGTGATCGAGGGGTACTCGTTGGCAAAGGGAATGGGGATCGGAAAACACATAGCGAGCGAGAATTTCAGTGTTGGTGGGTACGAATGGGCGGTGTATTTCTACCCGGACGGGAAGAACCCGGAGGATAATTCGACTTACGTTTCGGTTTTCATAGCTTTGGCGAGCGATGGGACGGATGTGAGGGCGTTGTTTGAGTTGAAGTTGGTTGATCAGAGTGGGAAGAGGAGGGATAAGGTTCATAGCCATTTTGATAGGGCGCTTGAGAGCGGGCCGTATACGTTGAAGTATAGAGGGAGTATGTGGTATGTGATCACGGTTGAGGATTGTGTGTGTTGGTTGGTTGGAATATTTGTATGTGTTTGGGTGTGTGATGATATATTGAACTCGTTGCAACGCTATTGGGATCTCTATACATGTGATTTTGAGTGTTTGATGGGTTGTTGGCGATTGGGGATATGAAATTATGTCGTGGGATTGTTGAGTTTGTGAGTAATTTGATAAGCTCAAGTATTGGTTGGGGGATTCAATTAGGTATAGGTGGTAATTCTCTTGAACTTGTGAAAATTGAACCACAGTTCATGATATGTGATGATTATTCCGGGGAATGTCCCATTATATTGGGAGTTTTGGTGATCTGTGGCGATGTGTACCACATAGCGTGATGCATCTTGATTCTTATGGAGGTTATCCACCTGATATGGTGTTGTAAAGTGAGGTTATTTGATATTTTGCATCCATCATAGAAGATAATTTGGAAGATCTATGCGATTTTGTAGCAAATGAATCTGGAAAGAGTTCAAGTTGTGTGTTAGCTTGATATAGAACTTGCTTTAGCATCACCAGAGGCATGATTTTTTCTTCATTCGATGTTTCTTGTAACCAACCCTGTTACAGAGTTAAACTCGCAATTCATTTAGTGACTTACTGACTTCGAAGTTGCACCCTCTACAGATATTTAGAGTGCCTTAGTTTAGGTTATACACAAGCTGAATGCTAATTGTAAAGAAGTGCTGGCCCTTTGGCGAAAGTATCAAGTGAAGTTATCGCCAAGTGATGGAAGCCTTGAAAGGCTCACTTGGCTATTTAAGTCCTTAAATCGAATATCTTTCTGTGGAGGGAGCTATAGTTTGGTTGTGGATTTCTTAAATGATTCTATATACAGTTTAACCCATGTGATGTTTGTTGATGTGCTTGGGCAAAACTAACCTTGGGCCTGTTTTTAATATAATGCAGGGGATACAAGCGCTTTTTCCGACGTTCTTCACTTGAACTATCAGATTATCTCAAGGATGAGTGCTTAATTTTTCAATGCACTGTCGGTGTTGTAGTTTCAACTATGGATTGTTCAAGATTGCAGTGTCCTGTTCACGTCCCAGAGTCCGACATAGGAACACATTTCGGCATGCTTCTCGATAACATGGATAGTTCTGATGTTGTGATCAACGTTGATGGGGAAAAGTTCCATTCTCACAAATTGGTATTAGCTGCTCGGTCACCCATATTTCATTCTGAATTCTTCGAGAAGATGGATGAAGATAATATGGGTGATGAATATGATGAGATGGTTGAAGATAAGGAAGAGATTTTTCTGACAGATTTGAATCCTAAAGTGTTTAAGGTGATCACTTTCTTCTGTACTATTGTAGGGTCATTGTTTCACTTCTCATGGCTTTCGATCTAGAACAGGTCCTATATCTAATCTATGGCTAGTTATGGTTATAAGCAGGTTTTCCAGAAACCAGAGTTGGGTCTGCCTGAACCTTTGAAATAGTCTGAACTAGTCCTGTAACTTTGTCATACAACCAAACCAACCTAGCCTTTGAAATAAAAGGTAGAAGAAAGAAGGAAAAAGGAAAACTGTCATTCAACTACTACAAATTATGTCACAGGAAGGGAAGCTTGTCGTTCTGGGCTGGGAAGAGGGTATTACTCCTGTTTTAATTTTTTAGGTAATTCAAAATGCAACTTCCAATACTTTACTTCATGATTGATGAGTAACTTTCAAAGGCGAGGAAAGAGGGAAAGCTTGAGGTCATGTAATATGTTGCAAAGGTGGCAAGATCTTGCAGAAAATATTTGTTACTGGTGTGTCTATCTTACTGTCACTGGCCATCAACACGTAGGTTCCATACCATTAATGGGTCTTATGTTCTGAGACAATGGTCTGCTTGGGAGTTGGGACTTGTAATCAAATAGTAGCTACCTCATCAAGTGTTTATTTATATTTTGTGTCTTTCCGTAACCAAGTTTATCTGCTGGGAAGAACATCATTTTTCTTTGCTCGTTGATCTGTGTTCTCGTGGTTTTATAATGGGTATCTTGTTTAATGTTGTTATTATGTTTAGTATTATAGTAAGTTTGTTTTTTCTCTTGTAGGCTATGCTGCACTTCATCTATAGGGATACACTCATAGAAGATGCTGATTTGGATCCATCTAGCTCCTCTTATGATTCACCAATTTCCAATTCACTAATGGTAAAGTTGCTGGAAGCTGCTGACAAATATGGTCTGACAAGACTCAGATGTTTGTGCGAGTCCCGTCTCTGCAAAGATATATCAGTGAACTCAGTTTGTGAGATTCTTGCTGTAGCAGACCGTCACCATGCCATTGAGTTGAAGGCTGTGTGTCTTAAATTTGCTGCTGAAAACCTTGCAGGTTCGGCATCTTTTTAATGTGTCTCGTTTCCTATAGGAAGTATCAGATGCAGGATGTCAGTTCAGCAATGGTAGATCCGTTGCATCCATGAGCTTCCTGCAATCCAAAGAGAACTTTGACTCACATCATAAGAAAGAATCTTGATATCTTGCATGCTTTTCACTGCACTTATGGAAAAAATGATACATGTGGATACATTACGCGTGGTGGGGTGTAAGTGCATGTTACATGCTACCATTATGATTTTAAGCAAATTGGCATTGCTCTCGGCACCCTACATCACCGGTGCCTGTAGTCATGCTGTATCTTTATGAACTTCTGGTCTCTACTTGAATTCCTCATCATCTTGTCATATTTGTTGCAGCTGTCATGCGAACAGTTGGCTTCCTTTCCTTAGAAGAGAACAATCCGTCCTGGCGATCGGAACTCTTGAAGACTGTTGCTGGGCGTGATGAAGATTGTAGCAGCGAAGGCGGTAAATCCCAAAGTGTTTGGGCTCAGCTGTCTGATGGCGGGGATAGCGGTTCGAGGAGGGTGAGGCAGAGAATCGCGATCAATGGAGAAACCATTGTTGTACCTTGTTTCTTACAAAAAAGCCGATGATGGCAAAACAAGGTCAGGCATGTCCTCAATGTGATGAAAATGGGACACCATCGCTTCTATGCCAGCCGTTGGTTGCCAGGAATTCGTTACATGAGATGTAATTGTTGAAATAACGAGTGGTCTGCTTCTGCTTGGCATTGCAGAGTGTACTGGAAAACAATGTATCATTAAATGGAAGCTAACATGCCCATTGCAAGCCTGTTCATGGTGCTTTGTGTTCTGTGATAGAAAAGAAATGGGATAATAGGAAAGTTTAATTGAGCTAAATTCTAAGCACCCAGGCTTCTGCCTTGTTTCTTCGCTCTTGCTCAAGATTACAATGTATCTCCTCATTTTACAACGCATGTATCTTCTCATTTACATAGGAGAAGAATTCTCATGCAGTACATGTGTTTGTCTTCATCTACGTTTGTGGCTTTGAAGACAAAACTCATTACACTTATTCCAACCAAGAACTCTCCCTCATTCATGTTTCTGATCTCCCTCATTCAATTTTCATCAGAAACCGTGTTTGCATTCACATTCTGCAGATGCTGCATGTATGAGCCAGGAGTGACAAGTCTGCAAAGCGAAAAATCTGCAAGTTAATGTCCATTGAGTGAAAAGTTTTGGCTTGACGAAACATTTTCGAGAAGGACAACCACTGGCCAAAAATCACTAATAAACAAGTACGTAAACATTCATATCCAACGCTGTCTACGGGTATACTTTAACAGAGTTAGACATTAGACATTCAGAGTGCTTCACAGAGATGAGCAGGGATGCTTTCAAATCATACACTATCAAGCACAAAGCGATCTTTTACAACATGAACACAAGGAGCTCTTGAGTCCAATCCTGACAATTCCATCTTGAACCAGAAACAATATACAACTACTTCTGAGGCTGTTTTGGGTACAAAGCGCACATTTTCTTCAACATGAATTCATGACAGTCTCACGTCAAACCCCCTCAATCGGTCAATTCCACCTGAAGTCTGAAATACCACAACAGAGGGGCTGGGAATCATGTAACTAGCTAGGAGTATCAAATAAAGTTCAATCCGGATTTCCCTCTTGGACATCACCAGAAAACAGAAATTTCAAGAAACAAGCAAACAAGAGATGTGTACAAACGAATGCTTAAAAGAAGAATTTGGTCCAAAGTTGCAATTCTAGGAAACAGCAGGATTAAAAGAACAGATTTTGCAAACTTAGAAGGAAAGAAACTTGGGTGCATATGCTGAAGGAAGCTGCTTCTTTCATGGATCAACTGACGACTCTAGTCACTGGCATGGAAGACGAAGCACCTGCATTCCCCAAAAAATTAGTCAAGAATCAGATAGTACGAAAAAAGGAAAAGAGCGTGCACATTAACCATTCCGCTCAAAACAAAGAATCGATTCTATGCACGCCAATATATCTCACAAGTCATTTGAACATCGTGACTGGTTCATACAATTAATTATAAAATATAGGGTCTACACACAAACAAGGAGGACGATTTCACTAGTGAATTAAATTAAAATCGACAATCATAGAGCGAGTGTTGACAATCAACCATTTCAGTGAGGGTGTCTCTAGCACTACTCATGCAGAGAACATCTTCAGATACCTACCACATACAAGTCCATTACCCACTACCAAGAATTTGTTACAGTCTTGACAATAGCAAAGGAAAGAAAAAATCTCTAATACGTAAGTTCCAACTTCAATCACGTCAGGCTTCTCGCGCTATCAGCTAATTAACTTAACGGCGCTCTAGGTTATTCAGAGAAAGACATTTATGAGGAAGAGCAACAAAAAAGGGAAAGGCCGCAAAAATACTTAATCCAATAACTCAGAATGAGACATAGTTCCCGAGGACATATGGAAACTTAAGACAGTAGAATTTATCTTAAAACGATATCAGAGCAAGAGAGTGTGGATGTATCTATAGACAGATTTCTTGGAGTATTTGGTTCAAACAAGTTCACATCGCCTAACGATTTTTCCTTGATACTGATATCTATCCACATCATATATATCTGGAGTCCATAGCAAGGACCTGTGTTTAATTACTCGTAAAAACTCACAAACATAAGAGTTATCAGTACTAGCTAAGATACGCATGCTAGGACACAAGTCTAATCAATGATGACATGATTATGTCAAATTTGGCTTTGAGCCTTTATCTCTTAGACTTCTAAACAATGATTGGAGAAAAGACTAGGTATACTCGAGATATGGAATCCCCAAGGTTACAATGGCAATACAGATTCTGTGAAGAACTATATGTCTCATGGATACTAAGTGATCATAATATCCAATGTGAAGAGAGAACACTTAATGTATACAGAGTGATCCAAACTGATGCAGAGGAAGGTGTTGCAAAATTGAAGAACTCTGGTGGAAGATGAAGCAGAAACAGAATATGTGACATGGAAGAGTGCAGGGTGGCTGGTGGCACAATGTCAGAAAACACAATAAGAGCAAATGAGATAGTCAGGTCACCAGGACAAGAATCATCTTTGCGA